>VWPW01014076.1:760774-770774 GCA_013389825.1 Crypturellus undulatus | reverse complement strand
TTCTGTGGGCCTTCCAATGGGAAGGCAAGAGGTGGATCCGATGAGAGGAGCATTAAAGGCACATTTGGCACCCAAAAAACGATACCCTGGAAGTAGAAAGTGCTGAAATGTCTAGAAAGAGGATCTGTGGAAAAAAAAAAAATTAGTTTATGGAGAGAGAGAAAACCCTCAAGGGATACTGAAGAGAAGCTTTGAGCAGGAGCCTGAGAGAGAAGTAAAGTAAGCATGAGGGTTAAACAAAGACTATCCGGTGAGGGGAAAGTACTGTCACGACAGACGGAAATATTCACACATCTGAGGAGGGGAAATATCAGGGAAGGTTGCTGCAAGTTCCTCACCAAAGAAATTTTGGTAAAAAAAGTTGGCCCTGGGTTTGCAGTTTGCAAGACGTATAGACTTGATAAGAAGCTCCTTTCTTTCTTTCTTTCTTTCTTTTCTTTCCTATTTTTTTTTTTAAGGGAATTTGCCTGCTAGGCAGGTCTTCCCTAGCTCTCACAGTTCTAATTATTTCCTACTGCCCTAATGCTTTCTCACTATTAAATTCTCCATTGACTGTAATAAAGTCTCCCTACTCTCAAGAGCTTGGAGAGCTGCTGTTTTTTTTTTTTTTTTTAAAGACTGAGAAAGAGAAGGGAGATAAATGCAGAGGGACTAGGGGGATGAGAGGAGTTTGCTTTCCAAGGGGGGGTGATTTTATAAGCATCTTACCCTGAAATCGGCTCCTTGGATGTGGGGAGGGGCGGTAGGGAATGCACTGCAGGAGGCTTTTTGCCACTATCCTATGTAAAAGGTACGCATTTAAAATACTGCCTAGGCTACTCATAAGATGCTGGTCTTTTTGCAAAGATTTTTTCTTTTTCCCCAGCCAAGTGAATATAAATAGTAGTTGGAAAATTAATCAGACCTTACTTGCTGTTTGGGGGAGTGAAGTGTTGTTTAATAAGTGGATGAGTGTGGCAACATATTTCTGAATTTTAGAAAGCAGATAAATTCCTATGCCCTAATATTTGCAGTAGTCCTGAGGAACTGGGATGGCAGGAAAGGCGAAGATGCAGCGTTTGAAATACAGGATAGCTTTTAGTTTAAGATGGAATATGATACTGTGCCTTCAATAGGGATGTTTATGACAACTGGAAAAAAAGATGTTCATTTGAACATCTGATAGAGAAACATGCCATAGTATATGGACAGTGGGAAAAATTGCGGCTCATACTGTAGAGATAGATACTATAGACAATCATGTATTTTCAGTTATGGTTGAATTTATCTCAGGTAAATTCATCTGTGTTTTTTTTTAAACCTTCTATTTGCTTAGTGCACCTGTTAAGACAGAATATTAGTAGAAAACTCCACTCTACCTTATACTTTGTGTGCATGGCTGACTTTCTCTATCTGCGACATGATAAATAAATCTCATGTCCTGTAATTTGTAAAAATCCATTTGTAGATTTCCTTGTAACTACATATCCAAAAACAGCCTTTAGAGACCCACCGTATGAATGCCCACTTTAAAAGTTTCATGTGTTGAATTCTCTTACAGTAACATTACATTCTGTGATCCATACTGTCCATATAACTGCCTTTTGTTGCCATTCTGGACTGTTAATTCATGACAACAATCGTCATCAGTCATTAGGGTATTTTAACTAGTGAAATGATTAATTTGCTTTGAAGAAACTTTATTTTTGCCATGAAAAAATCTATTTTTTCTCATGAGAGATGCTTACTTCCTAAGGCAGATGAGATGTGTATTTTGTGTGCTTTCTGACTGTGCTGTGATACGTACTATAATTCACGATTGGAAGTTCAGATCTCCTGAAAGGTGTTCAAGCATACCTTACATTTCTGTGGAGAAAACTTATTTGAGCAGATACTAGTATATTAAACCTATTAATATAGGTACTTTACAATATTTCAATAGAGTTCACCTAATTAGTGTTTTAATCATATTCATTTACTTGCATTTTTAAAAATATGTAGTGAAGTAATTTATTAACTCCACTTAACTCAAGCTTTGGAAGACCAAATGTTTCAGTTGAAGTGAAAAAATCTTTAAAAATACTGTCTTAGGTTGTCTAATTTTTTGTTCTCACACATTCAGCTACGTCCTTCATATTTGGCATTTTGATTTATTAGGCAATCTTGAGTATTAAAGACTTTTTAACATACCAGTGCAGGACTTGAGCCGCATTGTGCCTTGTGTCAATGATGAATTAATTCCAGTAGAGCACAGAAGTTACCATTATTTAAGCCTAGCTCCTCACCTCCACTTTTACATCATAGTCAAGTTTGAAAAGGCAGGATTTTAGCCTCTGTCTTGGAGGTGAAAGAATTTAAGTGGGAGACGATCCTGGAGAATATCTTACAGCTCGCATTCGGGGTATTTAATCTGGGGTGCTGTAGACACATGTTGTCTGTGTATAATTATAAACAGGCACCTTAATGTTGGTCGGTTGCTGGTATAGAGGTATTTGCTTCAGGTGGTTTGTCTTGATGGTGGGACCGCAGTCCCCTCGATGTCTGAACGCAGGGGGTGCTTGTGGTGGCTCCTGGCCGCTTGTGACACGCTGCTGGCCACTGCTCCTTGGACGTGCAAAGACGGTGCCGCTCATGGAGGGACAAGATGGGCCGAGAGGAGCCAGTCAACGTCCCATTTGCAGCAGCGCGCTGAGGTGCCCGCAGTAGGTAGGAGGCAACGAGGCGCATCCCCTCGCTTCCGCTCAGTGAAAGCTCCCCCTGGACCGCAGGAACATGCCCAAAATTGCCACCAGGCCCCCTGAGATGAAAGGCTGACACGTTTTCCAGAGGAACTTCTCTCAGAAAGACGGACCCCTGGTGGCAGCCGCGGTGCCGGGCTCGCGGGGGCACCCGGGCCTGGCTGGGGCCAAGCGCCTCCCGCCCCGTGTCTCCCGCTGCCGACTTGGGCAAAACCTGCACCTCCGAGGGGAAAATACCCCAAACAAGCCTGGCATTCGGTGCACCCTATCATAAAGTAAGGAGGTCTAATTGAGCTGTGCCTCTCTATCCTGCTATTTGTACAAATAAAAGACCACATCTTGATGCAAAATAAACACAAAAGCACTGTTGTGACTCTAACAGGGAGTCATATACTAATTTATATAATAAGTGGTTGTGCACGCTTTATTCAAGATTATGGCTGCAAGAAATGGCATGAATTGCTGGGTGTGTTTAATGCTGGATTATAGCAATTTGAAACATGTCAAACACATGGCTAATGCCTCATGCTTCACTCATTCTTGCGTAAACCTGCATAGCCACCATCCATTATACCCTTGGTAACAACACAATTCTGCAAGTAAATATTGTTACACTAAGTAACCTTTCAATTCAAGTTGTTTAGGAAGAGAAAATGCAATCTTGTGCAGTCAGTTCCAGTGTCAGTTTAATGTTTCAAAAGGGAAGTGGTGTAGAGAATAAGTATCTGTATGGCGACTTGCCGCTTTAAAACACACGCTCGCACACGTGTGCTCGCGGGCGCACGCGCACGCACGCACAAAACTGCCGATTTACTGCAGGGCACAAAAGTAAAACTGTAGCTGCTAACTTCATAGGACTGCTATTTCCTTCCTTTTTCTTTTCTTTTTTTTTTTTTTTTTTTTTTTGATGTAGGCACTTGCCCGCATTCCCCGGCGGAATTAAGCATTCAACCTGCAGCGCAACCGCGTGCTAAAATAATCTGCGGTTCCCTCTCCCTTCCCGGGAGCAGCAAGTATTTTTGCCCGTAGCCTTGTTTGCAGCGTGTGAGGGCAGAGCTGCTCTCCCGGCCGGGCAGCGCGGGCGGCGCGGGTGCGAGCCCGCGCACGTGCGTGTCCGCAGAGGTGGGCCTGCGCGCGGGGCAGCGAGGGGAGCGCTAGGCACTGCGAGTGGGGATCCCTCTGGGCACACGGAGGCACATCTCTTTCTCTCCTTGTCCTGTTTGGAATACTGAACTTGAAGGCTTAATGTCAGGCAATCCTTGTGTTCTTATTTCCTTTGTATTTTTTTTACTATTATTTATGATTATTATTCTGTCCAGCTGTTGTAAAAGCAAGAAAGCAAGTGTATTAGTCTGCCGGGTAAGATGTCAGTGGTACCGATTATTTTGGCACGAATAACTGAAATTACTGCTGTATAGGTATTAGAAATGATCCTCTTCCGGATATTTTCAGTGCTTTAATTTATGAGTCTGCAGAGTTGACAGTTCTTGTGCACACACGTGAGAACATTCACACACGCGCGTGAGAGAGAAAAGAAGGGAGAAGAGAAAAATTCTGTGTTATTTTTTCAGCAACTCTTTTTTAGCTCACAGCAGTGAGAAGAGACCTTTGAACAACTAACATCGAGCATTACTCAAACTGAAGTTTGAATACTGTTTTTTAAAATACTCTTTTACAACTAGAAAAGCATTTTATTTTTAACATAAAATTCTATGGACTTTTTCTTCTTCATAAAAGATAAAAACTTCAGAAAATCTTCCACCTGGCTGGCAAATGAATTACCCTTTCTAATATTAATACTCTATAGTTTTCATTCTGTCTGTACATAGATGTTGGGTCAGATTTGTTGTTTGGATTGCCAGAATACGGCTATTCCTGGTCATGTTATGTTAAACCCGATTCTGCTGGCTCACAGACACTTTAAGTTAAAATGCAGAGCCTGAAGTACACTCTAGGGCTTTGCAAGGATACAAAATCCACAAGACATAAAACCCTTTGGTTAATATGAACTGGAAGATGTTTAACCCTTCTCTCCTAATTGTAATGAAAGAGTCAGGCATAAAAACACGGCTGTTGATTTATTTATTTATTAATTTTCAGAGTGCTTTCCAATGCTTTGATTACCTAACGTTTACACCCCCCCCCGCCCTTCTAGTATGCTTGGCTAAATTTACCACTGTTATTGTCTAACATTAGAATTTTTAAATGAACCTGTCTGTTGGTTAAATCTTTGTTTGACTAAAAGAGGATTAATGTTTGAATTTCCTGAATTTCCAAATCCTTGTAACGATACAGTTGATGAAGTGTTTTAAATAGATTTCCACTACGATATACATGTCTTTTTTTACTGAAAGTAAATATTGTAAAAATCTGCAAGGGATGCCTGCTCCCACGGTTGTGGAATACCCGCATTAGAATTTTCATATAACTACTAAGGGCAATCAGACCCTTTTCCCTGAATATTTTAAACATTGTACATGTAAAATTTATGCCTAATTTGAATACTTATTAGCTGCCTAATCTCAGAAAAGAGTATTAGCTTTGTTTTTGTCTTGTAAAATTCATCACGCTGTGTATCACATTTTCCATTTCTATTATTTTTCTTAGTTGATGTTCACAAGAGTGTTTAGCAAGGACTGTTTGTTCATAAACACATCTGCTTCTGCTGTTGTTTACTGCGCTGTAACAGCTGCCCCCCTTTATGTTAACTATGTTCATGTTTGGGTTTTTTGCATCCTGTTTAGTTTTGACCGGAGCATCTTTAAATACCTCGCATTTTCCCTTCTTAACTTGCTTCACCTGATCTATACTTTGTCTCTGCAGGGTCTTGTTGGTGCTCATTTGTACCGCATTTTGATTGATATCCCATGGCCCGAGTTTTAAGTTGTAACGATTTTTCCCGGTGTTTGGTTATGAGAGGATATTGTGTGAGGGGGAACAAATACCTAAGTTGAATAATTGAGCCACGCAGTGAGCTCTGTTTCGTTGCTGAGTTTGCTTACGCATCTGCCCCTCTTCAGCTGTGTCTTTAAAGCAGTGTCTGCGCGAGGGGATGTGTTGTGGGGACTCTTCCAGCACGTTACGTGTAGTGATAAAGGGAAGTGAGGGGCGTTGTGCCATGGTTAGGGCAGCCTAGGATTTAGGGAGCTTGGAGAAGAGGAATTGACCTTTCCGTATTACAGATACAAAATGCACCTTGAAATTCTGGTTTGTAAGGGTACGCTGGTTCTTTATTTACTGCAAAGATTTCAACTGATCTTGGCAGGACATCTCATTGCTATCCTGAAAGTACAGTATATTTATGCAGTGAAAATGATAAAACATTTATTACTGTAGAGAAGGTAATATGCATAATTTATGCTGTTTTTAGCACAATCATTAGTGATATTCTTGATAGATTTTATTTCCAGCTTTCATATCTAATACATGCCTGGAAAATTAATTTTATATCTTTCATTTATTTGCCTATGTTAAAATTGAGTTTTAAGTCATCTTCAAGTGAACAGTTTGATTGCTGCTCATGCATAAGCTTAATTACTTCCCAGGAAGGACAGTATTAAATGTTTTAAATGTCAGAAAAATAAATGAATATCAGCCGTTTGATTAAAAAAATAGGCAATATCTGACGTGTTTGCAGCAGGAGCTTTTTCTTAAAATGCCTCCAAGGCAAAATTTTATTTAGTCACAAAAAAGGAGAAGCCCATTATACTATTTATCATTGGTTGATACCATATGATTTGTAACACCCTTACAAAATTTTAATTTTGTATGATTAGCTGTGCATCATTAAACAACAGCCTTGCATAAGATATGCTGTAAAATTCTGACAGAATCAAGATAGTGAATATTTTAAATAAGGCTGTATAGTCATCCATGGTTGTCAAAGCTAGATAATAGGAAATATAGAGCAGCATGTGAAATCGTGCCTTCATTTAAACTGGTTTTATAGGTAGACTTTAAAATGTAGTCGTTCATAAATGCTATTGACCATGCTGCACGCATGGTATGTTATTTTGGCTGTTAAACGTAACCACACAGAGCTTGCTTATAGAAACCATAATTTCAGTGATTAGTATCTGTAGGAAAGCAGAATTTGCATTGCGCTTCTTGGTAAATGACTCCGCGAGGCTTTTCCCTTCCTCTAAAGATGCTGTCTCCGTAATTGGCAGAGAGGGACATCTTGATAATGGAAGTGCGAAGGTGTAACGTGTGCGCTAATTGATACTTCTTAATCACTTTTAGGTATTAAGTCATGATGCAGGAATCCGCGACAGAGACAATAAGCAACAGTTCAATGAATCAAAATGGAATGAGCACTCTAAGCAGCCAATTAGATGCTGGCAGCAGAGATGGAAGATCAAGTGGTGACACGAGCACTGAAGTAAGCACAGTGGAACTGCTGCATCTGCAACAACAGCAGGTGAGTTTGTTTGGCGCCGGGGCTGCCGGGGGCTCGCGTCCCGCCCGGCCCCCCGTGAGAGCGAGCGCGAGCGCGGGGCGAGCGCGCCGCGCGCCCAGGGGTCCCGGGCGGCCACCGCCGCTCGTTGTTCTGCTTGTCGCTGCTGCCCTGCCGTGCCCTGCGCTGCCCTGCCCGGAGCGCCCGCGGCGCCTCGGCCGGGCTCGCTCGCCTCGCCGCCCGCCCGGGACGCGGAGCCCCCGGCGCGCTGAGCAAAAGTTGCGCGGGAGCTTCTGCGGGAGCTGTTTGGAGGCGCTTACTTTAGTTTACCGCGCGCTGCCGCTGTCATGTGCGCGGCGATCCGAGCTTTTCCACCAGAGGGCCACATTACTTGCGACTTCGCTGCCTTTTGCAGGGAATTGTTCCAAAGTCGGCGCCGAGGCGCGGGCGCCGCGGTGACTTCCCGGGCTTGCTGCGTGCCAGAGGTGTAAATAAAAAACGCGGCCGGCGGGAGAGCCAGCGCCGTCAGGGCACGAGCGCGTCCCCGTGCGCCCGCGCGCGGCTGCGGCGTTCGTAGGGTGACAGCGCGAGCCGCGGGGAAGAGGGACCAGCTGTGCTCCCGTGTGCAGCTGTGTTCCCAGCCCCACTTCTAAAACATTCTTTAAGTTTGCTTGCTTGTTTTCTGAATGGGTCAGCTGAGAGCTACTTCTGCTTTTAGAACTGGAAAATTAACCCCTTGTCCCGCTACTGGAGCTGTCTAAATTATAGGGTTGCAACCTGTAAGTTCTTGTCCCTGTAAGGCTCCTTTTCAAAACATGCACAAACCTGATTCTGCTCCGTCTCCCTAAAGGCTTTCCTTCCCAGGGACTGCGTGTAATACCGAGGCGCTGAACGCGTTGCTCTGTTTGGTAAACAGCCCGGCTCTAATTCTGCAGGTCCTCCCTGCCCTCCTGCAGGTCCTCAGTGGCTGGTGCTCTCCTCTGCTGAGGCCGCTCAGCACCTTTTACGTTCAAGTCCGTCACTGATAAATATTCACGTTTTTAATTACAGCACCAAGTGCTAGATAAATGGAAGGAGAGTAGCCTCACTTAAGATCAAATATTTTTCAAGTCTAGTTTTGTAGAAAGATGTTTCTTAACATGCCAGATAAATTGCGTGTATACGGGCCTCCTAAATAGCAGGTCGTAATAGCTCTTAGAATTGCACTGGGCTTAGTGCTGAATTAAATAGCGTGCACAAGCTACTTTTATAGTTAAATTTTTTAAATGGTGACAGAAAATGTGGAAGAATTAAATGAGGTTTAGTCTGAAATATGAGAGGTTGCTAAAAATCTTAAGGCTTAAATCTGTGCATTGCTTCAAATTAAAGTGTATTCTGTTTTAACAATTGAGCACTTAGAGTATTTAGTATGAGGAAATATATTTGTCAGTGCTTTCATTAACTTCCTAGCATTTTTTTCATCTATATATCTGTATTGAGATTATATATGTATATATAGTATTTCTGTACATACCCACATGTCTATACATAGAAATTGTATGCTATTTTCATTTAAAAGTACGCCATCACTTTTATTTCAGTGTTCAAATTATAACATTAAAAAAAACCTTTACTGAGATGTAGTATATTTTTTAAATATTTATTGAGATACGGTGTATGTAATTCGTAAAAACATTTAGCGAACTAAATCTAATTTTTTTTTGTGCCTTAAAACACAAAAATATCGACAGAATAATGTGCCACTTACATGTTACTCAAAGCAGCAGTCCTAGACATTTGTAGTCAATTTGTCCGTACAGTCACAGATTCCAGTAGATAGCATTTGCAAAGACCACAGAGAATAACAACAGAAGATGAAAATATCCAGTTGAGTGCTAATAACAGACAGGTTCTGAGGGGACAGGCTTAGAAGTGACAATCTTTTCTTCAAAACTGTGATTAGATCTTAAATAAGCAGGCAGGCAAAGTAAAACCATGGGTACAGTTAATAGGACTCAAGAGGCATTTTATGGTAGGGTCTGCACCATAGGATTTAAATACAACTTGAGTTAGGCATATAAATCCTTCTATAAAATATGTTGATGTGAAACATAAATACTAGTAAACATGTGGTAGGATGTCCTTTAGATAATAGGCACAGTTTTGTAGTACGTTTGCTTTTCTTTCTCTTTTTTTCTTTCTTTTTTTTTTACTTAGATGCCTTTTGAAATCTGATTTAAGATGAAAATGCTGCACATTTTTATTATTATCATTGTACTATATAAAATGTTTTTTAATATGAGCTGCCAAACAAACTTTGGAAAGTGGAAAAACAAAACAAACCCCAGCCTTACCTGTAGTTGTTATTCTTATGATTTGTTATTGTTAAAATACATATATAAGATACTGATGCCATAGTTTGACATTCCTGTTTTGGCTTCTCTCAGTAATTTTCATGTGGGCCTTCAGATAAACAAATCAAGTTAGTTACAGCCTTTTCTCCTAAGCCAAAGGAAGTGTGTAAAAAGATTGCTGCTTTTGATATATTTCCTTCCCCTGGACAGCTACTTAAAGTGATGTTAACACTTAAGAATTGCTATATGAGCTGGGTAAAATCCCAAGATGTGTTTTCAGGGTGGCATGAACATGTACTGGGTAAAGTTAAATGGGAATTTTAGACTGCACAAAAAAGCAACCAAAACAACTTTAAAAAAAAAAAAAAACAGTTTTACAGGATTTGCATCTTGTTACAGTATATGATAACAAATTGGTAGATTTATGAAAAGTAAACAAACTAAAACACAGACTTCATTAGGTTCTTCCGTGCAATTTTCTGGAGTTCAGAAAGTCATGCTATTGGCTTGATTAACTGTGCTGTTGTGATCTTTATATAGAAATGAGGAGTTTG
>VWPW01014076.1:653274-755774 GCA_013389825.1 Crypturellus undulatus | reverse complement strand
AATTGCTATAAAATAGCATTACTCAGAACAGAAGCATCATTATTGCTTAACTTGTAACAATGATACCAGAATATGCTTTATTACATACAGTCAATAATACAGTCAATAAGACTTATTTTTCAAGCTACCAAAGACAAAATTTTTAAATTGTATGCAATTTTATGCCAAATATCTGACCAGCCAGAGTAAATGAGCCTGCACTTTCTTGATCTTTGAAATTTCATGGAGACTTTTCAAACTGTTTTTTTTTCCCTGACTTTGCCTGTAGTTCTTGTCTGTCTTGGACTCCTCTACCCTTCATGTATATGGAAGTTTCTGTAGCTGTTCCACTTTGACACAGTCAGCGCCTGCACTGGTGCATTTTCTTGGTGGTCTCATACCACAGGCAATAAAATGGAGTATTAGAAGACAGGGTTTAAGCAAGCAAGTTGCCATCCCATTAATCCCTCCTTAAATTCCATAACTTTAAAGGGGAACAAATGCAATTGTCTGTGGGATTAAAAGACAGGTAGAGTTGGTAGGGTGGGAATGGAGAACACCAGAAAGCTGTTAAAATGATTGATTCTAGTGATAGGAGTAGTTTAGGATGTTAAGAAAGCTCCGTGTGAAGGACTGGAATTAGCCTAATTTCAGTAGAGAAAAAGAAAAAAAAAAAAAAAAAAAAAAAAAGAAATGCACTTTTGAACTTTTTTTTAAATGTTCAGAAAGGTATTTTAGGGGAGTGTTGTGATGTGCTCATGCTGTGTAGTTGTGAATGCGAATGCAAACCTAAGCGTATTCTGCATACCTTGTTCTCCTGAAGGCTAAGAATAGGGTTGAGAAATATGTAACATTTAAAGCTGTTGTTTTGAAGTAGAGAAGACCAAGTCTTGAAGGTAGTTTCAGAAGGGGTGAAGCTAAAGTATCCTTCTCAGGACCTGGTTCAGCATCTATTAACTTCAGAGTGGCTATGTAAGTACATTCATAGATAGGACAGTTATGGGAAGGGACTAAAAGTTCAGGGTCAAAGATGATAAAATGGACAATGAAGATAAATAGACCGAAGACGGAGCCAAAGGGAGATAAACGCTATGGTTATATCTGAGGAGGCTCTCTTTGCCCTTTCAGTTAAGTGAAAGAAAGATATAAATAACCTTAGGCAAAACTGAAACATTGAAAAGTAACATTGGAAGTGCGAAAGCATCCAGATTATTAAAAAGAATTGATTTAAATGTAATCTTGAAGGATAGACTGAAGATAAGATGATCAAAAAGACATAAAAGAAAAGCTGGAGTGTAAATGAACTTTGTTGAGCTCCAAAGTGGCAAGCTCTTGGCAATGGGAAAGAAGTAGCATCACATACATTGACAGCTGGAAGTATTTGAAGTTAAAGGCAATATAAGACCAACACACCAACCAGCAGAGGTAATGCCAGTATAATGGAAGTCCAAGGATAATAGATACAGTATAAAAGAGTGCACTGAAAGAAAATGAGGGAGATGAAGTAAGAGGAAAAGAGAGTATGTTCTACACAAATATATAAATATATATAAATTTAGCTAAAATATAGAATTATTTTAATGTGAATTTAATTTGGTTAAGCATAGCAAAGGGGAAATAATAATTTTAAACTGATGGCTTGCATATGAGAATGACAGCAGTCAAAACTGTCAGATCTATTTAGTATGTTTCTTTTTTCTGTGATTTATTTATTTCCATAAATAATTGTTTCTGTCTACATTGTGAATGCAATCAGTATGATTTGTTTGTTAGTGAATACAATCAGTATGATTTGTTCTCTATCATGTTTTTAGGGACTTCAGAACAACAAGAACTGTAACTTTTATGAACATTAAGTCTAAATATATAAATGGTAGATGTGACTAGGTCAAGGAAGTATGTACTAGGTCAATAATTCTCCATAGTGGACATCAAACTAATCTGCAGAGAATCTGCAGAATCAATTGTTTAAAATATCCTACAGTATGACAGTCAGTCAGGGAAACAAATGCTCTTTTCATCCTCTACAATGCAACCACTAAAAACATTTTAAGCTATGGAAAGACAATCCTTTTGAATCCAGGGATGATTTGTAGGAGTAAGAATCAGCAGAGTAAGAGTATCTGTGTCATGGGATGTTGCATCTATGAATGTGTGTACATAGCTCAAAATTCCTTTGTATAACTATAGTGCCTTTGCAGCCACAGGGCAATTTAAAGCTGAGCCTTGTTTGTTGTTATATTTCTTAGTATGAAGTGCTCATATTATTTTTATTACTTATAAAAATTCAATTTTATATTGGATTTTAGAGATTAATCAGCAACTAATATCTTTTTTCTTTGAAAGGCAGTAGGAATAAAATCTTGTCCAGAGTAAGCTGCTTCCATAAGAGATCACAGGTGTTACTGTTACTGGCCTCGACTATTATTGTTTTACTAATTCAAGGATTCGTGTTAAACCCAAAAACTGATTATTTCCTCCTCTTCCCAGTGAATCCTTCCACCTGCTTGTTTCAGCTCTCTTTCCACAAGATTTCTCTCTCTTGTTCTTTCTCCTGGCTTTATACCTATGATTGTTCGTTTGGTTTCTTTAGGCTGTCCTGTACATCATGAGTAGAAGGTATGAACAGACTTCACTAAAAACTTGTTTTAAATGTTTCAGTCACTCTAGTTGTTAATTTCATTTTTGCTCAGGAAGAAAGGTCTATTTTATTTGGTCAGAACCCAGTACCTGCATGCTACCACTACAGGACTACAGAACTACACTGCCATCATCTGCCCTTCTGTACCTTGGGCAGGAGCAGTGCCAGTTCTCTTGGCCTCCTCGCTGGTGTCACCAGTAGGTCCTCCTCAAAAGGCAGAGATAGGAGCATCCCCACGCAGAGATAGGAGCTTTTAGCCACCATAATAATACTTTCGGCAACCATAATAGCTTTTCAGGAGGAGGTAGTCAGTGACCTGCTACTCCACTTGGACATTTGCAAGTCCAGATGAGGTGGACTTGTGATGATGGGATGCCCCTGAGAGTTCTGAGGGAGTCGGTGGACGTGCTCGCCAAGCTGCTCTCCATCATCTATCATCAGTTGTCCTGGTCAACTGGGGAGGTCCCAGGTGACTGGAGATTTGCCGGTGTGACTCCCATCTACAAGAAGGGTAGGATGGAGGATCTGGGGAACTACAGGCCTGTCAGCCTGATCTTGGTATTGGGGAAAGTTATGGAGCAGATAACCTTAAGGGTGATCATACAGACTGTGTATGACAACCAAGGGATTAGGCCCAGCATGACAGCCAAGGGGTCAGGCCAGCCAACATGGGTTCATGAAAGGCAGGTCCTGCCTGGCCAACCTGATCTCCTTCTGTGACCTGGAAACCCGCCTAGTGGATGAGGGAAAGGCTATGGACGTGGTCTACTTAGACTTAGACTTTAGTCCCACTGCCTTCTCCTGGGGAAGCTGGCAGCTCGTGGCTTACGCAGGTGCACTTTTTGCTGGGTGAAGAACTGGCTGGATGGCCGGACCCAGAGAGTGGTGGTGAACGGATTTAAATCCATCTGGTGACCGGCTGCGAGTGGTGTTCCCCAGGGGTCAGTGTTGGGGCCACTCCTCTTTAATATCGTTATTGATGACCTGGATGAGGGGATTGAGTGCACCCTCAGCAAATTTGCAGATGACACCAAGCTGTAAGGAAGAATTGATCTGCTTGAGGGTAGGAAAGCTCTGCAGAGGGATCTGGACAGGCTGGATCAGTGGGCTGAAAGCAACTGTATGAGGTTCCAGAAGGCCAAGTGCCAGGTCCTGCCCTGCGGTCACAACAACCCCGTGCAGCACTACAGGTTTGGGGCAGAGTGGCTGGAGACTGTGTGGCAGAAAAGGACCTGGGGGTGTTGGTCGACGGCTGGCTGAACATGAGCCAGCAGTGTGGCCAGGTGGCCAAGAAGGCCAAGGGCATCCTGGTTGGTATCAGGAGCAGTGTAGCCAGCAGGGCCAGGGAGGTGATTGTCTCCCTGTACCCAGCGCTGGTGAGGCCGTACCCCAACTATTGTGTTCAGTTTAGGGTCCCTCACTACAAGAAAGACTCTGGAGCGTGTTCAAAGAAGGGCAACGAAACTGGTGGAGGGGATGGAGTGAGGAACAGCTGAGAGAGCTGGGGTTATTCAGTATGAAGAAGAGGCTGTAGGGACACCTTATTGCTCTCTACAACTACCTGAAAGGTGGTTGTAGTGAGGTGTAGGTCAGTCTCTCCTCCGGAATAACTGCCTATAGAACAAGAGGAAATGGCCTCAAGTTGCACCAGGGGAGGTTCAGATTAGACATTAGGAAGAATTTCTATATGGAAAGAGTAGTCAAACATTGGAACAGGCTGCCCAGGGAAGGGGTGGAATCACCGTCCCTGGCAGTGTTCAAGAAATGTGTAGATGAGGTGCTTAGGGACATGGTTTAGCAGGTAGGCTGTTGAGGGGCTTACAGTTGGACTCGATCTCAGAGGTCTTTTCCAACCATAATGATTTATGATTCTTTTCTATGTTCATGCTGCCTTCACTTTCACCTTTTCTTCTCAACCTCTGTTGCCCACACAGACTTCTGCTTCTGCATAGCCTACCCAGCTTGTTGTCTGTGCATACTAGACTTCAGCCTTTTGACTTAGTAGGGTAGCACTTGGTGGCAATTGTAAAATTATATGTATAGTAGATGTTTTGAATAGTTGGATGTTTTAGTTTGAGTTGTAGGTAGTTGTATATCAGACATGTGTAAATGTAGTCTTAAGAAACAGAATGAGCACAGTCCTGTCTAGTATGAATGAACAACGTAAGTCAAAAGACTCTGGGTAAGTTGTAGATAGTTGGAAAATTGCCTTTGTAAAGGCCAGATGTTATCATGGGAGTCTCTACTACTAATTAATCTATGCCTGAGAAGTGCAGGGCTGGAAGCGATGAAGAATTGCTACCCCAATCCAAGCAGCGTAGAAGCACGTCTTCTGCAATATGGGTGTCTGTCCAAAAGGGAAGCCCGATAAGGTTGCAGGAGCACATTAAGCATTTTTGGCAAAAGCTTTGACATGAAAATCTGGCAGGAGTTTGGACCAAGAAAGAAACTTACCGTAAGACTTAAATTTTTTTGGTTGTGATATAAAGTCTGTCCTCTCTAGTTACTTAAATTAAGGAGCACGATGTTAGCCAAATAGAAGAGGAAATTTCTTTGAGAAGATGGCTTCATGTGAGCTACCTAGACCAGCTTGTTTGTGTGCTGTCAGCCTTGCAGCTGTGGCGTTGTACAGCACGGTGAAATCAAAACTGCTCGACGATTTTTGCTGGCTTCTATGGTTTGCTCTGAGCTCTGTCACAAGCAGCAGTACCCACCACCCTAATATAATTAAAATAATGCTCAAGTTTAAGATGCAGTCACAGAAATGGGTACAAGGTAGGTGTGCTTCCTTACCTGTCGAGAAGTTACAATTACTGGTTTCTTCTTCATTGTATTTTGATGTTCAGTTCACTTGCTTGTAATATAGTTCAAATTGTTGCATTTTAGGAAAAGGTTGTAATGTGCAACATGTATGTGCACATATAAATAAGTACATAAGTATATATAATTTTAGAATGTACTAATTCTGTGAATCAAAACAAGAACAAAAAAAATTAGCCTAATTTATGTTAGTCAAGATAGAAAGACTCCATGAATATCCATATACCTTCTTGTTGTCTATTTTAGGATGTGATATCTTTTTATATACTTATACTCTGAAGGCTACTCTGTTTCTTTCTCCTTAGACTGTACAAAAATTTAACTGTACTTAACTGTACTGCCAGTTTTCACACATAAAAGCCTTCGTACTGTAAAGTCATTCTTCATTTCAGAGTATTCTTTCTTCAAAATTCTTTTTATCAAAATGAAAAGAGGAAGGAAAGATTGCTGTTCCCTATATGTCATATCTCCACATATCCTATATATATTAAGCTTAATGTTTTGTTTTATTAATACTTTTAACTTTATCCTAAAATTTAGAAAATGGTAGCAAAACTCTCAAGTAAAGAGTGCTTTCCTTTCACTAGTTACCTGTCTAGACACTGTTTCAGTCCATCCCCATATTAATTCCAAACCTGTTCAAGTTTGAGCTATATTGCCTTTTTTGGCTGAAAAATCCAGTCTTCCATCCCTTTAGCTGAGTACTTGATGAATTTTCTGGCCTTCTTAAAACACAGCAGAAAATGGTTGTGCTCTTCTGACTGCTTTATTGCAAGCTATGAGATTGTTTTAAAATCACTCAAAATAATGTGAAACTCATACGTTGCAATAAGACTTGAGAAACCTTTGGATTTCCAATATAGAAACTTGGACTTTCTGAAGAAAATAGGATGATACATGTAATACTTTTGATTCTTGCTTGTACTGAAGGCCTCCTATAGGCCTCAGAAACAGTTTTTCTTGCCTAAAGTGTTGCAGGGAGCTTTGTGTTTTTAAGGCCTCTTCTTTTCCCTACAGATTGTTTTGTGGAAACAGAAACAATTCATCTTGTGTTGGTCTTTGAGGCCTAGCTATTGGTGTCCTCAGGAGAAATGGCAAAGAACAACTTATCCTCTCTTTCTCTTAAATTGTCTAAAAAACAGAAGCATCCATCCAATCCTAGACTTCATGATCAAACTTCACGAAGTAAATCAAAAATACAACCTTTGATTAGATATGGGCAGCAGTAGGATGGGCAAAGTTCTCATCATGTGTGATATAAGATGCATCAATCCCACTGTTGGAAATTTGTGCGGATTTCAAGCAGGATTGTTTCTAATAGTCCTTCATCACAGTTAATTCCAGGAAAAAAAAATGAAAATGAAAATAATAATAAAAAAGTAGTACTACATGAAGTTCTCAAAGAAAGCAAGATGCATATAGCTTGGCAAGTATGTTGGGATTTCTGTGAAGCATACTGCCTCCTTTCAGATCCTACCTATCTGGTGTTTATGATAAACTCAGAAGGAGTAGGAACCCCGTTGTGTTTGAGGTGTTATTTCAAACAGTGAAGGGAAACACAGTTTGAATGTAATTTGTCTGATGATGTAATGAAGCAATCTTCTTTATGAATATATATGTTTGTCCTAAATCAACAGACCTCCCAGATTGTTCCAGTATAGAGGCTCTAACACATTTGGAGAGAGAAATCCTTTGGGAGTAGGAATGTATTTTTACCAAACCTTTTTATAACAGAAAAAATTGCTTGGCATCCTGATGTAATTGATGTGAAGTAAATGCATCATTAATGTTAATTGTGTGATGGCTTTTTTTAATCATGTCTGAAGTATTTCCCAGAAAATGGGAACAGAGGCTTTAAATTACAGATGTAATGGGAATTCAAGCAGTGTACATAAATAATAGGCAAAACTTCATGAGACAGTTCTTCTGAGATTTGTAACATTTGACAAGCAGGTACAGTCATGTGAGTGTTTCTGAGCACATCAGTGAAGATGATAAGTTACATAAATTATGTGCAATAATGAGATACACGAAAAGTTTTTTTTTTCTTTAAGAAACATCTCTAGCTTCAGCCGCTATCCATTTACTGTATCTTACAGATTTCTTCGAGTGTTTTAGATTATGGATGACTTACTTAGAAACATGCTACTGATATACAGATGTCTTCTGAAAGACATAGCAAGCCTAGAGTGCTAAATGAAATCTATACTGTGGAATATATTCTAAAACTCCCTGAAGCCCGGCCACGGCCTTCCCCCAGCCGTATCCCGGCCTGCTGCCTCCGCTTTCACACATACTGTGGTGCTGCCCTTGGTGCCCATCACTGCTGTCTCTGGCCATGGGCACCCATCCCTGCCCCTGCAGCTGCTGGCCTCTCCACCGGGAGACAGAACCTCCTTTTTTGGAGATAGAGCGATACTGCAAAAAACAGGCTGAGCTAAGGTGCCTCATTTTCCTCCCTAGTCTGTGAGACAAGAAGGAGCAAGCCTGAAAGGCTGTGAGCAAACTTGTTCAAGTTTAGTCATAACGCCTAACCTAAAATCTCCTAAGTTTCAAATCCCAAAAATGCAATTTACATTAAAACATAAAACATAAAACATGAATCGGAATTGCATTCTTTGTGATATCTACTGTGTAGAGCTCTGAGAAACGCAGAGTAAACAAAGACAAAGTTTCCCTATTTCAGAAAAGTTTACTGAATGCAGTATTTTAGTATGCGTGCTACTTGGGCTTTATAGCATGCAGTAGGTGAAGTGCTTGCATAAGAACAGTGCTGCTCTTAAGCCTTAAAAACATATCATCCTTCTGTTTTAAGAGTCTAATTACAAATTAATGAAAGTAAACAATATGTTTTAAATGAATACTGTCATAAATACTTTGGCACTATTGATTTGTTTTATGTTTGGTCGGTAATCTCTAAAATGGGATTTGGATAGCTAATGTCAGCTAACACCAAATATGATAACTCATGTGTGAATGTTTATTTACAGCAGAAATAGTAGGAGATGCATAGCTGTAAAAACAACAAAAACATAAATTCAACGCAGTTAATTTACATTGACAGTGCTTTATTAAGCAAGGCTACCTGAAAAGGACATAAGAACATGGCTATCGCTGTGCTTAATGAAGAGTGTGTAACATACTCCTTAAAATAAGCATGTGCTAAAAGAGCTTCATTGACTCAAAGGTAGTATCTTAACAGGGCTCGCAGGATAAAATCCTGTATATCTCCTGAAGTACCTAAATAAGGGATCTTACTTTAATTTCACATAAAATATGAATTCAGAACAAACCTTATGTTTAACTTACTTAAGGCATTACTATGCCAAATTTTCAAGAGATGCAGTTAACTTCTTTCAATTTTCTATTCTCATCCTTTGGTCCTTAATTGTAAGAATAGCTTATTTAAGAGCTACAAGTTTTAGAAACAACTAAGCTCACTCAGTGGTAAGGTTTGTAAGGTACTGTACCATGTATGTTTTTCATGTGCTACAAATACTAGGATAAATTAAAACATTGTTGGTAAATACCAGCACATGAAGGTGACGATGTCACCTTCACCACAATTTAGTCTTTATGTATTCAGACTTCAAGATGAATTGGATCAAGATAAGTGCTGCGGAGCTACATGTGTTTCTTTAAAAATGTATTGTAAATTATGTACATTGAATTGATTTCTTTTTGAAAATAGCCCCATTTAAAGTTAATGTTTGTGGTATAATTAAACTCTAAACCTACTACACGCTATTTTAATAATTTAAATAGATAAAAAGTAGTATCAGTGAATTCTCCTCAAATTTCACTGAAGGAAAACCTTTTCTGTCAATCAAAGGACAACACTTAATTCGTGAGTTCACTCATTCTTTGTAAAAATGTTCCCATGTCCTCCATTGCATTTAAGTGTCTCTCATTAAAAATCTTTAATTGGAGTGAGTGCCCGTACTTACCTGTTTTGTTACGTGAAAAATATTTGCGCTGTGAGGGAGCATGTTTCTCTTGTCCTTCAATGGGCAAGCTAATTGCAGGTGGTAACTAAAAGGACTGACTTGTTGACTTTTTTCCGGGTTATTTCACATAATAATCCTAGCCTGTTTGAGAAATCTTGGGGTGAATGTCTTTATGCACCTATGTGTATCTCTTGCCACTTTTGAAAATATGACTCTAGTTACCCAAAACTAGTGACCAGCTGACTCACTGCAGTAAAACGTTCTGTGTTATAAATGACTAAGCTTTGGATACGTTGATAAGCTAATAAATACAAAACTATTTTAAAGTAGTGTTTTCAATCTAACCATCATTTCAGTGCACTGTCACAAGATATAAAAAATAAAGCAAGATTGTTTTCTATGTGAAATACAGCAAACTTTATTAAATGTATGTATCTATATAAGAAGTGTTTAAAAGACTTTAAGAGTGTATTTCATATTAGCAAAAGGAAATATCAGATGTTTTACTGAGCAGAAACAGTCTGTTGATTCAACCAGCTGATGACAGATGACTTTTGTTTAGGCAAACAATTCAAAACTACAAATGCAATACGGAATAATTTGTATTCCTATCAATTCTGAGAATTATATCACATGATTTTTGCAAGTACGTTCTCTTTTCCTGGCACAACTATATGATGATACACAAGGCGTATCCCTCTTTGCCACACCTCCCTCCTCAAATATTCTTCGGTGCTTACAGTACGCTCAAGTATTCGTATAGGGTATATAAAAACAAAATGTGTAATGTATGACTAATAAGTTAGACTGTGTAGCTGGTTAAACTCCTCCTCATGGATGTTTATCAGTTTACCTCATAGCGGAAGTGAAAATCACCATTTATTTTGGCTCATCACAGAACCAAAAAAAAAAGTTACATTTGCAATGCCGTTGTGGCATGACAAGTGGCCCTTGACTCCCAGTAATTTGGATTTAGGATCCTCTCAGGGTGCAGAAGAGGTAACGCCGCATGGGTCGGTTGTCTGTCTGTCTACCTGCATGTAGGAATATGGACCCGAAGCATCAACAGGCCTAAGGTGGTAAAATCCTGAATGAAAAGCTAAAAAAATGCTGATGGTCTTGTTAACATGCTGGTTTCTTTTTCTATATAACAGGTGAATCTGATATTTTGTATGCTGTGGCTAAACTCTCATCCCTATATGTTTGAGGCTAGGGTTATTCCTAAACCAGAAGAATTGTCTCCTCCAATACTGAAAGAGCAAGTAGAAAAAGCTCCATATTCCACGTCTATAAGTATTTGTTTACTCATAAGTTATTTGCTCATTAGATAGTTTGATTTTACAGGAATTGGCATTTTTACCTTCCAGTGCCTGTGCCATGCTACCTTATAGGAGCCAAAGAAGTCAATTAAAAGGTAGCTCTAGCCAGCTTGGCAGATTTGTAGTACAAAAAAATTTTTCATCGATTGGAAATTTAGGTAACAGTTCTACTCTGAAGCCACTCAAAAACGTAGGATTTTAATATAGGTGTTCTGCTTTAAGGATTTGTCATAACAAGCTAAAATAGAAACTACTAAAAAGGGGGAAAGGGGTTAAAATGTATAGCTATCCTGCTCCATGGTGCATCTGCTTTCACCTGTTTCAGCTCAAATACTATTATAGGATTTTTTTTTAAAAAGTGTTTTTATTAATCTCTGAAAATGACAGGTGTCAAGGGCCTTTTGTGATACACATACAAAACACTTACGGTCAGGAGGTCATATCACTGCAATGTATTAGGCAGTAGCCTTCTCTCTTGTGGAATTTTCCTTGTTTGAAGTGTTTCCAATGAAAGATACTTGCTGTAATGCACATCAGTAAAATGATCTGTTTGGGAACAGCTTTACATGGGAAAGGAAGCTATGAGAATACTTTGGTATTGTGCATGCCTTTTAACAATTGCATGCTCCAAACTCCCTGGGATGCTATTAAGCACACAAAAAAAACATGGCTTACCCCAAACACATGCATTTGGGAATTTGATTTTGTAATTATTATACTCTTCATGAAAACAAGTGTTTGGATTTTTTTCCTTCCGCTCTTAAAAGAGATCTGATGATCTGAATATGAAGTTGTATGTTTCTCTAAGCTAGTTTGCATAACATTATTATTTGGTTATGAGTGTTACAACTCAGAAATAAGTGCAGGATATAAAGTAAGAAATATGCATACAATCAGAAATGGAATGGTCTGAAAACTTATTTTTATGTGATTAAAGTAAGGCCAGTTGTTACTTCGAGGCAGGTTTCAGAACCTCCTCTCAGACTCAGTACCATCAGAATGGTCAGATCTTAAAGCTCCACTTTGTCTTTGGGTAGATATTTTCAGTGAAGTTATTAATAAGTTATATTAGAAAAAAAATACTAGTGGCAAAGATTTTGAACATTGGGTTCAAAAAGTTCAGTTTTGAAAATGTCTCTTTTGACACACCAGACTCCAAAGTCAAGACCAAGATTTGGTCTTGAAGTAGTTTTATGATATTGTGATCTTGCTAGAGACGGGGTTTTCTTTCCATTTTTGTTCAGTTGTTTAGGGTAGGTGTGGAGAAGGCAGATTAGTGACAAAATTACAAAGATAAATATAAAACAGCTTTGAGATACCGACATCAAAGTAGGGTTTCTAATTAGGGATTTGGGAAAGCTGGATTATAGCCACTAGGTTGTACAGAAAAAGGCCTTGAGAGGTAAAGGAAGCGCTCAGTGAGCTCCGCCATACCATAGCATCATGAAGAACTAGGAAGTTCAAGGAGCTTATGCTATTTAAAAAGCTAAGAAAGATGAGAACTTCTATTTTTTAATTTTATTTTCCCCCAGCTTTTAGGAGAAGCAGTTTAAAGATAACTCTTTACTGTTCAGGATCAGGAGGCGGCAATACTGATTGCATCACCTTGGTTTCTATGCAAGAAAGTTCTGCAAGATTTACATTGCAGTTTGGAAGGAAATGATATTTTGATTTTTTTTTTTAAATAATGGTCTTAGTGTCCTTTTGTTCTGGCTGTCTGCACAGGGCTTGTGCATGGTGCTTGTAGGCAAGTGAGGATTTATAATTAATTTCTTAATATTTATAAATACGAACTGTTATCTGCAGATTTGTGAGATAGGAAATGAATAGACAAAGACTCCAGGGTGGGATACTATCAAGGGGCTGAAGACTGATTCTGGAAACGTCTTTAAAAACACAGTAATTTTGGAATTAATTCGGAAGCCTGGAAGTAGACTGCAAGGTAAGAGGGGCCATCTGCATCACCTACAGGAGGGAAAAAAAAAAGGGAGGAGGGAAAGGGGTAGAGGCATCTGTATCCATAATGAATAAACTTTCCAACCAGCGTACTTTTCAAACTGCTCAGCGTTATGCTTCAGGTCCATGATCAGCTGTAGATAAATAGCTGTGTTTTCAGTAGCACTGAACAACCAACAGTGATAAGAAATATGAAATGAAAAAGAGAAATGTGTCTGGGAATTAAGAGTTTAGGAAATGGTTGTGTTTCCGATTGCTGTTTGTCCCTCATTGTGCCGCTTCACGGTATTCCCCAGTATGTACAAAACGTTAGATGCAAGATCAAGCACTGTGATGTTATGAACTTCTATTCCTACTTCAACATTTCACTGAAATATTTTATTTTGATGTACCTGGGCGTATGATGACAGCTAAAACTAAGGGCTAGTAATTGTATCCTGGATGGGATGGGGATGAAAGTTAGAGTTCAACTTTGCATTTTGTGAGGATGAACCACGTGGAGAATAGGTCACTTCTAAAATTCAGGTATAAAATCTGTGTCAACACTATATCTCTGATTACTATCCTAGTGACAGTGACAGGAAGGAGACGCCAAACACATAACTGTTATAGTTGCAGTTTTTCAGCTGTTTGTACTTTTTTTTTTTTGAACAGCAAAATGTTATAAACCATGCAGAACAGTGTAGAAAAAAATACATGAATATTGACTTTGGGAATTGCTAAAGGAAAGGAAATGTAGAAGGAAGGATAAAGAACTATAGAGAGGCAAAAGAAAAAACAAGGCAGAGCTTGTAGAGGACAAGAATTAGAATTTAGCCTGAAAGTGCTAATGCTTTCTCAATCTGTGAATGACTGAACATGGCAAAATAGTAGGGACAAATAATAAAGAACATTTACAATTACAGTAAATACTTAAATGTAGTATTTTAGCTTCAGCCATTCTGCAAACTTACCTCAGACATCACAGTAGGTCCACTAGACTGATGGAAATATCTCACACTAAATTTATATTTTCAGCCTTCAGACTATTTTTGATCTTCAGCCCAATAGTCTGCGTGTATCTTATAATGTCAGTGACTTTAAGTAGTTAAGGCCATAGTTCATGTATCTTACCACATCCTGGGAATGTATTTCATTATTTTTTATGAAGAAGTAATGTCTGGTTTTCAGTATCTTACCTATAAATGAGAATATTGAATGTATTTTCATTTTCCTGTACATTATAATATATACCTTCTGATCCAGTATAGCATCATATAATTTGTTTGTGTGGCCTTCTAGGCACCTAATATCATTGCTCAAATGATATCCTCATTGCTGCAAAATGAAGGAGTCTTTCCTTCTCTCAGCCTGATGATTGCATCACTTCCCACTTTGCTGCTTTCTCATATGCCCTGTACTTGGGAGCAACTCGCACTGACTCTGGTCAGCATTTCACTTGAAGATGGGCCAAAAAGGATCTGAAGCCTGTCAGGAGCACAGGTTTGCAGAATTATAAGTGAATGCGCATGGGAAGATAGTAACATGTACATAAGCAGAGGTAGTGCTAGAGCATGCAACTGAAGAGAACAAAAAGTAGGTGAAACATTATTTATTTTTGGAAGTAGAACTTCCTGTCAGTAAACTGTGAGGTATTGGATGGGCTGGAGAAGGGCGCTGAAATAATCTTATCTAAGGAAGGTAGACAGATGAAAGCTTGAAGCGATGCATTAAGTAAAATCTCACTTTCAAAATACTGAAAACCTTCAAAACTCAGGATTTATTGGAAATTGAAGTGTTTAGTTTTCTTGAGGACTGAGTCTTGGGTCATTAATGTAAGATGGAATAGTGTGCAACTTTCTTGAAAGCTTGTTGGAGCATTAGTAAGATCTAAGTAGCTTTTGTTTTCTGTCCCAGCTCTGTTATTACAGTTTTAAGTAATTTACCTTCATTCATTAGTTTGGAGATTTCTTGACATATTTACCTATTTTATAGAAAATAGGAGAATATTGCTGTTTACAAAACTGTTTTAACCTGACTATAATTTTACATACTGGGGAAGCTGAACAGCATGTGTTGAATCACGCTTATAAAATTATGACATTCAACATTTTCGTGTGTATTTATTTTTTTAATAATACTTTTCTGAGAGGTTATAAAACAGTGATAAATTAATTTCCCTTAAGTACCTTATGGGAGAAGAAAAAGAACAGGCAGGTAGGTCCAATCTGGTAAAACTGAAATACCTTAAAGGCCACAAAAAGGGGAAGTGGATGAGAATCTAATAATATAACTTTGAGTAAAATCACTTACTACAGGGAGAAAAAAAGAAAAGCCTGGCAGAGCAAAAACCCTCTTATCTTCTTTTTCCATATTAAAATAACGAGTGTTCTAATTTTATCACATTGTAAACTGCTCATTTCTTAATGGGTAAATATTACAAATTGTAGTAAGCAGTTTGGCAGCACTGATTTTCATTTTATTGTTGTTTTCCATTCCATAGTGGGACTCAAATAGCCAGTGATAACACTGAAATGAATCATTTTGCCCAATTTTTGAAAAATACTCCTGCCTGTGAGTAGCAGCTAATTCATTTTAGATTAAAGTTTTCTTAAAATCTTTACAAGAATGGTTCTATAGTTTTTTTCTTTTCCTTTTTTTTTCATTTCTTTTATTGTTATGTCTTAAAGAAAACAGGTAAAATTGACATATTTTGCGTTTGTCTTTAGTGCCCTTCTTACTCAGTGTGAATACCGGAACATTTTGTATTAGAGATTTCCTTTCAATGATGAGCACTTTAATTCATTAACTTAATTTCAGGGTTTGTTTGGTAATAATTGTGGAATATCCCTTAAAAAAATCACTACAGTCTAGTTGCTTCAGCCAATACAGATACTCCCTTGGGTACTACAAAACAAATATTTAGCATAGCAGTGTGGTTCAAAGAAACAATGCTGCAGGAGGAGAGTCAAATAGAGGAAAAGTCATTAAAAACAAGTCAGTGGCACTATATTTTTATAGTGTTGTGTTTACACGCACTCCCACATGTTTTTGATTGAGGAACAGACAAATTGCCATCCAGTGAAGCTTCTCATCCTCGCAAGAGCTTTGGGAGGAAATCCTCTCATACTGGCATCCAGATCTGTGCTTTCTACTGGGGTTACGTCTGTAGGAGAGAGTAATGCCTGATTTTTCTGCCCAGGTGATGTGAACCAGTTGCATTCAGGGACAGATACAGGCCATTGATTTTAGAGGGGTTTGTATCTGCTCAGCACTTTTAAAGAATGCCTTCTTTGGGGGCTTTAGACAGCTAAGGTTGAAAATGGTCTCCTAAATGCTTTTGGGGAAAGGTGAGAGGGCTCCATGGCATTGCTTCTCAGCTAAAGCAAGGCAGGCAGGATTTGAGCCTCGGTTCTTTTATCCAGGCAGAACAGGCAAAGTGATCCCCATCACTTAGGGGTAAGTGGAACACAGGATCTCAGGGACCAATATCCTATGCTGCTATCAAAAGACCAGCTACATTTTGTCAAAATTTCACTAAGGAAAATAGAACTCTCTCTTAACAATACTAGAACTATTTTTTTTCTTCTGCACCAAAATGTGAGCAATGCTTGGCAGTCAGTTTCAGATTAATTTTAATTTGATCTGCCATAATTCCTACATAAAAAGAGGAGAACTTTTTTTAGATAAGGAAAGCTCAAAAATGATGCAGACACTCTCATGCCTAATTACATTTTTCACTACTGCATGCCTGGGATTTTTGACAAAAAAAACCCAAGCTTGTTAAAATCCCATATTGAAATCTTGTAATGTTTCCCAGTCTTCTGCTAGACAAATAAAGGTAAGTAAAACTGGACTTCAAATTTTGGCTCAAAATCTGTCTCTTTTCAAAAGTTCAGTGTTTTGAGTCTTTTGGTGGTTTTGCCACCTGTACAACAGTACAGCATTAGCATGATACAGCCTGTTAATCTCTAGGAATTCTTAAAAATCTGGTATCTGGGACTAGAAGCATTAATCCACCTACTTCCTAAGCTTTCCGTGAGCCTCTGCAGTTTCTAAATGCCTAAGATGCAGAAAATATTGTGATTTTTTTCAGAGGAAATTCAAATATGCAAAGCAAACCCCAAAGTGCCCCACTGCGAGCCTGTTGCAGATGCCTCACAGCAAACAAGTGGTCACAGCGCTGTGAGTCCCCGTGATGTATTGGGGCAGCAAAAGCAGCCCTGCATGGCTGGGGTGGCCTTGTAGCAGGGCCTGCACTCCTGCTCATGATGTTTTCCTCGTTTACTACAGATAATTAGCAGCTTAAAAGTGCTTTATCTTAATTCTTTGTTTGTAAGTGCAAGGGCTGGCTGCTCCATAGGAGCTGGGGGCTGCAGGAGGCATCGGGCACTGCTGTGGGGACGGGGGTCCCGCGTGCAGACAGGGGGCTGAGTGCACCCGTGGCGCCTAAGTAGTAAAGATTAATTAATTTTCCCATTTAATATACATTCTTTCTGTGTATCTAAAAATTTAGAATTTATTAGCCTGACTGAAAGGAATTTGGAGCAAATGGCAAGTGTTTCTGCTTATTTCATGTGCAATAGTTGTGACTGGCTGGATACACAACATCGCAAGTTATTGCGAGGAGCCCTGGATATAGAGGGAGAAAATGTACAAAGTGGCACTGATTAATTAAAGATCACAAAACAGATGGTTGTAAGAAGCATCTACTCAGCTCCTTAAGTAAGACAAATACCACGTATTAATACCAAGAAGGCTACTCTCACATACTGGAAGTCTGACATACATACACAAGCAAGGAGAGTTTTTTATATTAAGACTAATTTATTTCTGCTTCATTATGCCTGTATTATGTAGCACATAAAATTATAAGACTTTATGATTATGAAATATATTCTATGTATGTAATTTAATCTCAGTTAAGAGTTGTTTCGTTTGTGTCCTGACCAAGTTTACTGGCAGAAGGGAATGGGGGTCCCATAGATGCCATTTCTAGTGTCCTGTGTTACGCGATGGGACATAGGTGTAGCTTAGAAAATATAGGGAAGTAGAGGAGGATTCTTAGAAATCTCGCTCATTTTTCTATGCATACTTCAATATAGAATAAATTATGCACACAACATCTGTTGTGTGTATATGATTATATCCCCTCCATTTACTTGTGTGGATCTTGATATGATTATTATACTATCATTACTGATACACGGAGAATCTTCCAACTGAATAGTTATTAAATATTGAGTTGTTCTGAAGATACTATGTGAAATTAAATATTTAATTTCACATAATATCTTCAAAGAAATTTTTCCACTATTCCACTAAATTTTTTTCTAAAAGATACTAAAATGTAAAACCTCAGTATTATATGAACTAATTGCTTGCCTGATTTTATAAATGCTATTTAAGACATATACAATCCTGTACACTTTGCTATATGACTACCACCAAATGAGCCTCAGTACCAAGCGATACGAAACTATGTTAAGATGTATTAAGATAGTTCTTTGCTTTCTTATAAATCAGAGAGGTTTCCATAAACAATTAGAATTTGTGGCCGTCTGCCAAGCTTGTATTTGTGCCTGTGGCCGCCAGTGATGACAATGGGGATTGCCATGCGTTTCCCTCTTGGAATCCACCTTCCAGAATAATTGTGGTAACAGCTTATTCACAGCTTGTTCAATGATACTTTTATTTTTTCAAGGAAATATTTAGGCAAAACACAGTGCCTCTAACATACTTGAACAGAGCAGAGAGCCAGAAGTCTTCAGCGCTGTGACAGTAGATTTATTCATCGTCGTTCTGGAAAATGGCTTGGGTTAAAGGGTGTGACTGAGCCCTTATTAAAAGATTGGAAATGGTACATTGACTCAATTAAAAGATTCAGAAAAGACTACATCTGTAGCATCCTTACCTTTAAGAGCTTCAGGATCTTTTTCCCTCTAATGGTTACAGATCCATTGACATCGTTGAGATTTTGATAGTGCTATATTAAAAAACTGACTGTCCTCTAAATTGTTGCAAGGTGGTATTAATGTATGATACTGCTTGATACCGGTGTTCTGTGTGATACCACTTTACAGTAACTTAGGACCTTTAAGCTTCAGAATTAGCCATCATCTGTCCATGAAGGGTGTAGAGGTAATGTGTCTGATTTTGGATACATTCTTGGCCCTTCTGGCTATGGAGCAAAGAGAGTCCTGCAATCTTGGCTTGCAGTTCTCTACTCCTCACCTCCTTTGGGTTGCTGTAAACGTGTTTTGATCTTGTGTAGGTCTCTTATTAAAATGCTGCTTTTAAAAAAATACTGTGAATCTATGATCAGACACAAACTTTTATCAATCTAACCACAAAACATGAGCTACCACAAAACATGAGCTAGCACGAAACAAAACAAAAATCACTCATTTATTTCACATACTAAGAGGTACATAAACAACTGTAGCACTTTGCATTTTCAAAACGTGTAAGCTTTCTTATTTCTATGGCAGTAGGACCATGGTGAGCCTCTAGGCCCTTCTTATTTCATTCTGTTAGTGGCAAAATGACTTTTATATGATATATCACCTTTGAATTACAGTTGAAAATTGAAGCGCTGCACACAAAATAATGCTTCAGATTTTGTCAAGATATCTAATGTTTTTAGTAACTGGAGTTGAACTATTTTTAAAAGGTGCCAGGAGCCTAGTTTGATGTAGTTAGTCATTTTTTAAATTTTCATTGTAATGTCATTAATTGTGATCCTAAAATATTCCTCTTCACTGTTTTTGTTCAAAGAAGCCCCAGCACTTTGCAAGGTCAAGCAATAACAAGTAGTGATGGTAGCTTATAGCCCTGGGCAAGAATCAGTACCTGTGGCATCACAAGTAGAAATATGGAACCTTCTCTTGCAGCATTTTAGTACCCAAAACACCTGTTGAAATAAAAAATCAGAGGACAAATGTAAGTCAGGATGCATAGGTCACCCTAAAACAAGCAGAGATGTTCATCTCCTCTTGAATCAACGACTTGCTTTGGTTCTGATTTTTTCTTCATATGTAAAGAAAACAGGATGTCGTTGAAGGACAGCTACCAAATTAGGGCAGTCCAGGGTATGACTGTTCATTGATTTCTCATTTGATTATGAGTGAACAAAAATAGAAAACTCTTTAAAAATCTGCTTTTGAAATCGCATTGAAGAGGATCAAAAAACGGAAAACATTAGGAATATAGTGACGGTCCCTTGATCCACCTCATTAGTTCAATGGAGTTTCAAAAGTGCAAGTTTTAAAATATTGCTCCCCTACATTTTTTTGAATTCTAATCAAAAGGTAAATCGATCAGCAGTAATGTCTTAGATGTAAAGCCTGCAGTTTAAAAAGCTAGCCAGAAATTGCCCATACTCTTCTTGATAGATGTTTAAAACAATTGTGGTATGATGGGATAGCAATCACTGGATGGATAAGAGGACTTAAAATATATTTCTCTCAGAGTCATAACAATAAAACATAGTTCCATTTGCACTTTTTGGAAATAAAAGTGATTTAATGTAAAAACAACTCAGAATAACTTGCATCTTTGAGTATTATTTTTGCTTAAGAAATCAGTTTGCAAATTGCAGTTGGCACAGTATCAATGCTGTCATTAACCAGCACCCATCCACAGATAATCTTTTGTGTCCACTGGAGTATATTTTGGATAACAGAATTGCATTAATATACAGAAATTAAAGAAAAAAACTCTATCTTGTAAATAAAAAATACTGGAGAAGGCATTCTAGGATACTGTGAAAATTACAACATGTTGCAGAATTCTTCATTAGCATTATAACAGGCATAGCTAGGAATGTGACAGAAGTTAAGCTATAAAGTACTAATTTTAAATCAATATTTTGTGAAAATGAGCATTTTTTAGCTTTTTCATGATAAAAACTCATCAAATATAAGAATAAAAATGCAATGTGAAGGCAAATTTTCTGACCTAATTTAATCAAATATACTTTTAGGCCAATATAAAGAATAGAAATATTAGTATGAAACGCTAATAAGAATGGCACTGTATTTACCATTCAGTATAAAATAATTTCCCCTAACACTTAACAATTTTATATAAGAAAACTTTTAGACTTCCCCTTACCATTATTTCAGAGAAGTTCTATATTTAACTTTGAGATAAATTTTGTAGTGAAGTTAGATCTTTTACTGATCTTAGGGGATTTAAACCTGAGTAAAGATCACAAAATGCAAGTTAAGAGACAGTTTTGAACAGAAATACCTTAAGCACTGTGTTGCACAGCATAGCGTGTGGCCTTTATGATTGCAGCTCTTTGGAAGTAAAGTATCATGTTGTGGTCATCCTGAGAACTGCTGCAATAATTTTCCTTTTTTTTTTCTTTTTTTTTGGTGAATTCTCTTCACAATTGACATAGAGTTCACTCTTAGAAAACTTACTTCTCTGGTTGAAATACCAGTATAGTAAGAAAGTTTTCTTAAAAAAAAAAAAAAAGGAAGAGGAAGCACAGAAAACAGGTGAGACAGGAAGATTTGCTTATTTTTTGCTGTCTTAACCAACTTGATCCTCTTTCTATGGATAATTTTTACTCATAGTAAAATGGTCTAAAGACAATTGTGCAACAGTATTGTTGTATGTAAAAGGTTAGAATATTCTTCAGCAATCACATTGATATAAAGACTGATAGTTCTGATAATTTTTGATGCCAGTTAAAACATCTAAACTTTTAGATACAGCCCCGAACAGAATCAGATTTTTGGCACGCGCACACACACACACACAGACACACACAAAGATTGTCTTTAAAAACTGCATATTTTTGTTGATTTAAATTATTTGATAACTTGTTGAACTCCTTATTTGCTGAGATATGAGCATTGGACTTGAACAGTTTAAGCTCAGAATGATTTTAAGTTGGTTAGATGTTTCCATTTTTACGTGTAGGAGGATGCACCCTGAGTCCATCTTATTTTTTATATATAGAGATATGAAAAACTTGTTTATATTAGTAATTTGCTTACGTGGTCAGATTTACATATCCAAGGCCATAAAAGAAAACAAAATGTGGTGATGATCTGTGAAATGAGGCCCTCCAGCGTTCATACGCAGCTGAGAAGGAGGTTGCAGTTCATCTCACATGCGCACACCAGCAGTAATCTTTTACCAACTCGGTTGGAGGTTGTACACTACTGTAAATATTTGTGCTTTGGGGCCTTCAAAACTTGCTGCAATTCTTGATCCCCAGTGTTCAAGGCACAGTACCTACAGTGTGGGAGACAAGGAGCCCTGCACCTGTCCTCCATCGTTTGAGTAGCAAGGAAGATGTTCTTGCAAATGGAGGAGTAGAGGGGACTTCTAAAAAAGTATTTCTTTCCCTCACTGTATTTTCATAGAGAAACCTTTGTCCTTTAAATTTTCTTTTTCTCTCTTTCTCTCTCTCTTTCTCTCTCTATTTCTCTCTTCCTCTTTTTCTCTTTTTCTTTTCCTTCCTTCCTTCCTTCCTTCCTTCCTTCCTTCCTTCCTTCCCTCCCTTCTTTCCCTCCTTCCCTTCCTTTCTTCCCCTCTTCCTCCCTCCCTTCCTTCCCTCCNCTTCCTTCCTTCCTTTTCCTTCCTCCCTCCTTTCCTCCTTTCCTTCCTTCCTTTCTCCCTACCTCCCTACCTCCCTTCCTTCCTTCTTCCTTCTCTCTTTCTCTCTCTGTCTTTTCCTCTTTCTCTCCTTCTTCCTTCTCTCTGTCTCTCTCTCTCTCTCTTTGTCACATCCTTTAGCAGATGCTCTATTTCTATTCATTTAGTCAATTGCTGTTTTCTGTGTTCAAAAAATAATTTTGATGGCTGACATAATTTCTCCATAGATAGTTATAAAATGGTGCAGTTTAACAGTGAGCTCGCACTGAAGAGTTCTGCAGTATCAGAGAAGGTAAAAGTTGGGATGTTCAGTCCTTGCTGGTTATATAAGCACATGTATATTTTGGTTTTCACAGTCATGATATACTCTTTTTATAGTACAGCAGAATTAGATCTTTTTTTTCTTCAAATTAAAAGAAACACTATATGCTTTATAAACACTGTACCTTTTTTTCTAAACCAGAAAGATGTTTTTCTAAAACATCTGTGCTTAGGCAGTTTACATACGCCTTATTGCAGAACTGTTCAACATTAAACCTTGAGGCTTCCCCCCCATTCCCTGCCTGATAAAAATGGAAACATTTTATCAAATATATAAATAACAACAAAAAACACTTCTATAGAGCTGCCTATTAATAATGTTTCTGAATCTCATACATGGGGTCTCAGTAAGACAGTGATTGAGTAGCTCTCCTTTCCACATCTTTCTACTTGGAGTTTGCAGTATAAGCAATCCGTGAGGTAGCATTTGCTGACTGCTCCAGCACCTGATTGACTTCATTAATTTCTGTTTGAGGCTGAGGAAAGAGAATAGTTTTATTTTTACTTTTAACTGACATAATGTTTTTTATTTGGTAAGTGAATTCAGGCACATCATCATTTGAAATGCATATATACCACTTTGAGATGTACATTTTGAGATGTAACAGCATGGTCAATTGTTGGAGGAGTATGCAGATTAACACATTAAAAATAAAGCTGTATTCTTTTTAAATTTAGTGCATTGTAACTATAGATAATATTTCATTACAAGTAAAATGCTACTCCCCCCCCTCCCCCCGTTTTTCCTTCTAACTAGTCTGAAGAAAACTATTGCTAAAACGCATCTATCTTTGAAATCAGTTTTGGCCATTTGCAGTTTTTTTGTTAAGGTTTTCTTGTTATTGGAGGTGAATGAATTTCAGGTGATTTTTCAGATGTGAGCCTAGTAAATTTATGAGGCCTCATGGGTTGCAGTACAACAGAGGATGTTGCTTCCTTAGGGCACCTGTCCTCGTTGCATGTATTATCAAAGGGAAGGAAATATATTTGGTGCCTGTGTGCCCCATTCCTTGCCAAATTGTGTGTTGACAAGCACAGCTGTGCAAGTTAACAAGGAAAACATTCTTTATAGCCCTCTCAGTGGCACCAAAGAAAGGGTGACCATCTTCCTTACAAGTCACTTCAAGGCCAGGCAAGAGCCTGCTGGTTCTGCTCAGCATCTGCAGGGTGTAACATCATAAGCCAGGCAGGAGCACATAGGTATCAGAGAAATTTTCAAGCCCTACTAGCTGCTAAAATGATATTTCAAATTTTATAGGTGTTTGTTCAGATGCCATTAGGTTCGGTGTGAAAAATCACTTACCTGACACAGCTGCCCATTCTAGCAGCTTAAAGGGTGACTAGCAGGTTTCAGAAACTGGGCTCAGAAAACCTGGGAGCAAATTGCACACCTTGCTTGCCAGACATTCAGCCTGCAAATTTTGTGAGATAGGCCCTATTTCTCAAATCAATATTAAAATGTATTCAAATATGCTTAAACATAGTGTATACGCATTTATGAAGGTTTCTGCAGCTAAACATCTTTTGACTAGAGTTCAGCATAGAAGTATTTGAATTCTGGACACTATTTGATTTTTCCCTATTTTAGCTTGTGAGAGTGATTATTATTGTTAAGCTATGGTTTTACTTCAGAGTAGATAACTAGTAGATAACTAGTAATAAGAATTACTTATGCACATCTAGCAGTACTTACTGCTTCTCCTTTGTTGCTTCTTTCTCAAGTTAGGGAGTTCTAGTTGTGCAATCTTTCAACCAGGGAGTGAAAGCAATACTAAATGATCAGTCACAAAACACAAATGTCTAATAAATTGTCTAAGAAACCAATTCAGCAAACATTCTGTAGACTGGAATTTGCTTAAACTATGTGGGAAATCTTTTCTAATAGCTCATGTAATAGTGGACTAGCCTAGCCATTTTAGAATAGATAACAGATAACATTAAAACATAACTCAAGCAGTGTTAAATCAGACACCAAAATTTCCTATTTGGTATTATATTTCTTTGTCTTCTGATTTTGCTATTTATTTGAGAAAAGCAAATATCAAAATAACTGTAATATGCTTATATAACCAGTAGCTTTACCATGTTAACTTCCTAGCTCGCGTTTTCAGAAAACAGTTCTATTCATTTTAACTGTCAGTCTGCAAAACAGTAATGTAAATTCACTCGTATAACCTCTGTTTTATCTGTAAAGCAGAGAAAGGCAAAACCTCCTCCAGGTCAGCAGCTGTCTGGATTATATGCCTGTAGGGCCAGCACTTGTACACGTTTATTCTGGAGTGGGTTTTCTTCTGACAGGCTTTTTCAGTTTGTGGTTCCCCCCTATTTCCTGTGCAGATTATTTCTGGTGCTGGTGCTTTTAATGGGGTGCAGGTTATCAGGGATGTTGATTATATATGGAAAAAGAAAGCAATGTGGAAGCTGTGCCTTAGATTTTAGCTGCTGCTAGAGCTGAATGCAGCCGTTAGAAGGCTGGTTACAAAGGGCTCTATCTTTTTCTGAGGGGTTGGTACAGCGAGATGGGCTCTCGCTGGCAATCAGTGCACATCAGCTGTGCTGTCACTCCAGCCTCGCATTTCCAGCGCTGCTTTCAATCCCCGCTTTCCCTCAGTGTTTTTTCATAATCGGCTCTCAAGTTGTTACCTAACTGCCTAGCTCCACCTTCTCCCTTGCAGCCACTCACATCTTTGTGCTCATTTCTGGCTGTTTTGGGGCACCAGTCCCGCTCGTCGTCCCCAGACCCTGCCGGTGGCCGCCTCGGGAGCGCTCCCACGAGCAGCCCTGCGCTGCCGGGGCAGTCGGTGTGCCCTTGCGCCTACTCTTTAGCTGCTTCCAAAGGGGAAGCGTATCAGGGTAGATCTGTCCTTCTTTGACCATTTTTTTCCTACCAGTTCTTTTGCATGGACATTCATGTGGTGGCCTAAGCCTCAAATCTCCAACATCCCCACACATTTTTTTTTCCTTTAGTCTAATGATTTTCCCCACTTTGGCAAATCTGTGAGACATCAGATTTAACCTTGAACTTTACGCTTAACCAATTCTGCTCTGGTTCCTTTCCTAACTTTGGTCTTAGTCTCCAATCTTCCTTCTCACCTGCCTAGGTTGGAAAGTGTACTGACACGTGCACTTCCGAGGAGGCCCAGGTGTTCTTCCTACAGTATTTTCCTAGTTTTTTTGAAGTTCCATCTGCAGTGTATGAAGCCTAAATTCATGTGCAGTCCGGTGATGTAGCATCCCTGTGGCCACTGATAAATTTCAGACAGTCATTTGGACCAATCATTTTTGAAATTGTTTTGCAGCCATTTCAGCTTTGAAACTTATATTTTAAATTTATTTATTTGAATAAATTAAATTATTTTAATTTATTTTGCTCTGGAAAATCTGAGTTATGAAGAGAAAAAGAGTCGTTTGTACATCTGAATACATCTTGTGCACTTAAAGTCAACACAGAAGACAGTCTCTGGAAAGAGGGGTGTATATATATTTTTTAATATAAATACAAGCTGGATCATATTTAGACTAAAATTGTAGATGTGATTGCCATCTGACAACGAGCAATGTAGGATTTACTCGTCCATTTGTGGCAACCCGTGCGTGGGGTATGCACAGTGTTCGCTGACGCGCTCCGGACAGCAGTGATAAGGTGCCTTGGTGGGCAAGAGAGATCACCTAGCACAGAGTGAGAACATGAAAGGTCCTTTCATGAAATGCAAACTGAGGAGCTATGGCATAAACGGAATTGCTCTCAGAGAAGTACTGGATACCACCCAACTGTAGACACTCTGTAATCTACATTTTATTCAGATGTTCATTTAGTTTATATCTGGACATGAGCAGCTAAGAGGAACTTTGATCCTGGTCTCCCCAGGGTCTGTGCTGCCCAATAATCAGGTTACCTCTGGGCTGTAGATTATCTCTGCTAAAAGTGAGGTATGATTTAGACGGTCTGATATAAGCTGTGGGATTTTTATAATTAAATTTTCTCTACTTTTCTGCAGTGAGATACAAGTGAAATGTCCATGTCAAACAGGGTTTAGAATGCAGTGAACTGAGCTGCTCTGCTGCTTTGACCACAAATAATAAAAAGTAAATATTTTTAGCATCACTTGGGGGGATATTGTCCTTTGTAGATTCTGAATGGTAAACAGCATTTTCTGAACATCACTACTGAGCAAAGCATCGAGGTGATTGTGGTGAAAATAGTAGGAAAGTAGTTGCACCCTAAAAATTTCTACCACTTTGGTAGTTCTTTTCTGACTAATTTAAAGTCCTTCTAACTTATTTTCTGGTTTGTAAGGAAGCTCCTTTATCCCTGAAGATTGATCTGAATGATCTGTTTGCAGGCCCGGAACCTTTACTTCAGCTGAAGTTTTCTGAAAATCAGAATAATGTCCTAAATGTGACTTTTCCTTTTCTGCCATATCTGCATTACCCCTTCCATCTCCTACTAAACAGATAGCACGGCTCTCTCTACCTATTCATGTCTTTCCTGTTCCTGTTGTCTGCAATGTTTTCCTACTCCACAGGCCACTGGATTTCAAGAAATCTGTATTTTCTTCCCTAATTCTGTTTTTCTCTATTTCCGAATCTTTTGGATCTTGATGGGGGAAAGGAGGATCTGGGGGAGCTCTTTGCAGGTTCTTCATACTTCCAAGTCCTCCCCCTTCCCTTAATCTTATATTCTCCTATATGAGTGGCCTTATCGAAACCATGACTTTAATATCCACCTTGCCAGCGATGCCAGCCTTCATTGCTCATTACTCCTGGTTTTGTTCAGCCACCTTCATGCTTTTTCCACACTACTCAAGAGGCTTGAGAGGAGTTCCCCCCAAAAATCTGTAAATCCAGCGTGTCTGTGCCTCGCCCTGGATGTCATGTCCAGACAGGGCCCCCAGTAGGCCCGGCCGCGGCCTGAAATCCGCGTGTTTGCAGCAGCCGTGATCCTTTTGTTTGTCCTTGACTCCTGCTCTTTCCTACTGTGCCTTTGCATGATCTTTTTATGCCGTACATGTGCGGTGTCACATCTAATGGGGCCTTAATTTAAGCATCTACTCAGTGCTATAATTAATTAATAACTCCATCCTTTGTTAATTTTGACAACTGCTAGAAGGCTGAAAGGCAGTTGTACTGCCAACCATCTGTATAAATGCAAAAATACAGAAGATAGTAGATTGCCCATTTAGGTTGGGTTCTGTAGGCTGCTATATTAGCACTTAGCTGGTAAACAGATGCACATTAATCAGACACCCCTATTTCCATAACAAAAGTAACCTCTGGTTTTGGATAACAAAAGTACTGGTTGTAATGGCAGAAGGTAGCATAAACCTGCAAAAGCATCCCTGTGAACATTGGTTTTGAAACAGGAGAGCCACACTCAATGTTAAGGACAGTAAAGAGGGAGAACCACCAAAGAAAGAGGGGAGTGCAGGTCCAAGTCCTCCTCCTTACCGAGAGACCAGGAAAAGGACCTTTGACTCTCAGCCGTTTCCTTGTTCTCTGCCTACGGATTCATATTTATGAGGTTTTGGAATTCCTCCTGAGGACTCACCCACATGATGAGTTTTCTTACCAAATAAAATGGAATAAGAGAAATTTCCTTCTGCATTCCGATTACACATTTCCAATAAGATTAAACAGATTGGATTAGAAGAGATTAATCTGCTGAATTGATACAAAATAGTCTTCACATATTGAACCGAATGGATGCAATACTAGGGAAACTATATAGGAGAACGACTTGCCTAATTTGTTTGAATCACGCAGGTAACAATGCAGAGCTGTTATGATTAGAGATACTATAAAATGTTAAAAGATAACTACTATGTTATGTTACTATGTGTTGCTGGATTTGAGTTTAAGAGGGATTTAGTAGGTAAAGTTTCTTATTTTATAGAGAGAAGTTTAACAAAGGCTAGTGGTATATTCATTTTGTTTTATTTGTACTCTATTCATGCATTTTCTGCTTATCCGCTTTTAAAAGAAATGGAGCTATTCTTACCTTGCTTTATTGCTACAAACTTTTTGAGGTCTTTCTTCAATATCTCAATAAAAGTTTTCCAGTTTTTGGCTTTTTTTTTTTTACAGTAACATTTTATTGCTGGTTCCAGTGAGTTGATTGATGACCTTATTAATGACTTCATTCTCTTCCTTCGGAGACATATTTAGAAATAAGCCATGGTTAGGACGGTCTACAAAGAGCACGGACTGTCACGCTGACAATGTTACTTCATTGTGTCGCTGCTCTTTCCCTGCTGTCTGTTCTGCATGTATTTCACTTGTCTTGTCCCTGCCTGGTAACCTCCGAGGAGCAGAGATTGCCAATTTGCTCCATATTTGCACAGCACCAGCACAATAGATTTCTAGCTTATGACTCAGGCATTTCTGATGATATAAATAACAACAATGCTGCTTGGAGTCTTAGTTGCAAAACATAAAAGAAAATTTGGATGTACGGTGTGGGAAACTTTATATCAAATCGTGCCAGATGAGAAAGTTTCCCTTTACAATGTAGTGATTTCTGGGCAAGGCAGGAAAAGGAAAACCCTTTTTTCCCCACAATAAGGCAGGCTGTGCTCACTTTTAGTGTGTGCCATGGCAAGCCCAGCATACTAGACTTGCGTTTCCAAAACATATGAGAATGCTTCTATGAGAAGTAAATGTTTTTTCACACATTAGTAATAACTTTAAAATGCCTCTTTTATTTGCTCATGCATTAATTTCATTATAGTTAGATTTGAGAATAAATAAAAGTATTAATTAGCAATCAAAATAAAAGCTTGTGAAAATAATTTTTTTAAAAGAAACAATTACTTTCATAATAAAATAATAAAAATAGTGAAAACTAAACCACATTATGTCAAAGATGCAGATTGTTATGTAGATGATGCAATAATCCTTGTGTTTTCTTTTTAGGTGAGAGTCATTTAATTGTTCTTGCCTTTCTTTGAATTTGTTAAAGGGACCGTTCTTTTGCCACATTTATCAATCCTTTTATCCTTTCACTTCCATAAATGCATATTGCGACTCACTGCAAGGGGCAACTGAGTGAGCTGTACAGTGATGAATTTTTCTTGTTAGGAGAAACTGCGTTCACTAACTTGAGCTACTTCAGCATGAAATTGAAAAAGAATCATTTTGTCTTAATTTACATTCTTGATTCAGTGAGAAAAATGTGGATTAGTCCAAGAAAGTGACATCGGCATCGCTTTAAAAATGAAAGGTAAACTGAACTGGCTACATCAGAAGTTCATCGAATAATGCATCTCCTGTATTTATGACACTAGGTTGTATTAGTTCCTGTGAATCTCTTTAAAATATATACATTTTGGTCTTTCAGATCCGTTTACTGTTTCAGTTACATCTTTATCAACAGCGGTATGCATTTTTCATTTCTCACCTAAGCTGTGCACATCGTTCCTTAATCAAAATCACTGGGCTAGTGCTGCGGTTCACTAGCCTTAGGAGCTGCTATTTGCCTTGAATAAATTACGTGAAAACATGTTGATTGATAGATGTTGCATGTCAGAAAAGAAGATAACTGTATCTTCTTCAGCTTACTAAAAGGTCATGCACACAGCATAATAGGAACAGCCACAGACAACTTTGAGATAAAGTGTATCATGAAAAGGTGTGCAATCTCATAACCAGTGAAACATGGACTACATGCTATTGTCTTCTCAGATACAAATGATTTATCCACTTACATTCAAGTTAAGATGAAAAAACAATTTACCATTCTATATATTTGAAGTATATTTTCAAATACTTTAAAAAAAATCTGTTCAGTAATCACACACAAAAAAATGGTTTTAAATTTGTCTGTCTTACATTTCTCTAGGAATTGAATTTTTTGAAAAAATACACATTATATTATATATTATAATATATATTACACATATATATTATATATTATATTTAATAGCAGAATTTTCAACTGCCTATTGTAAAGCAAACAATCTTCTAAGCTATTAAATAATATTGAATGAATATTTTGAAGTATAAAGAATTACAATGAAATGTTAACTTTAGTTTGGGAGAAGAGTTATGTATCTAGTTTTTTATCTACTTTTTTCCTTTTTTCCTTTAACCCTGAGGTCGTGTGAGGCATTCTGTTTTTCTTAGATTTTCACTTTGGTTGCAGGCTCCTTGGGGCTGGGAGTACCCTTGGGTTTTGCTTGTAGAGCACCTAGCACAGAACGGTCTCTTATACCACTGTTTATGCCTGAGCTGTGTTCACCTTATTAGGCAAATAATAAAATTAAATATTTGTATATCTATCATGGGAGTGGCAAGGTTTTGTCTGTAGAAGCGTATTTCCTTGTCTGGCTGCTTTTATGCTCACTTTTTGCACTGGACTCTGCATGTGATATGAAAATGAAAAAGCATGTTCAGCTTGTTAAAATGAGGCTCAAGCATTAAGTAGCTCAGAAGATTTTTTTTTTTTTTGGTTTGAGGTTTTTAGTACGTGAGCATGTGGCTGTTTTGCGGTAGAAAACTCGAAGATACTTTCTTTGCTGTCTCAAATTTAAACACTTCTTAAGGTGCTTATATTTTCATACGTACGTATATAGCAATCCATCTTATTTCAAACAGCTAGTACAAAAAGAAAAAAGAAGAAGCAAGAAAAGCCCAGCAGTGCTTAAAAATAAAACGTGTCTTTTAAACTGGGATGGAGTGTTTTAGGCAGAACAAAGCTGGCCAGGTCCTTATCTAACCCAAATTACTTTGTTCTCCAGCAGAGCTGCCAAACTGTCAAACTGTCCAGCTTCAGCATAGAACAAAGATTCCCTTGTATTGCAAAGATATTCATAACAATTTTTATAGGAGCCTGAGAGTGTATAAGTTCACAGTTGTAGCGATAACATGGCACTCTGCACTGTTTGGCTTGTTTATATTGGCACAGATCCCCAAAGTGGAGACCGACAGAGTCATGCAGAAATCTGGTATTTGAGCTGAAATTTACACACTTTAAGTGATGAACTAAACAGGCTGGTGTTTTCTTTTTCGTACTCAAAAAGTGCAAGGTTACACAATACAGACGGTTTTCATCTTTTCCCATAAATGCACAGATTCCTGGGATATAAATGACTGAATTCATCACCAATTCATCAGGGACGCTGAGCTATGCAGTTCTGTTTACAGTGGCAGAAAGTTAATATAAATTTTCATCAGAAGGGGAAGTTTACACATATGATTCTATTTGTCCTTCATTATTAGCACCTGAGTCTAGGCTGGAACGCATAATTGTCTACAGGCACAGGCCAAATAGATGCAAGGGAAAGGCAAATAAGCACACCAAAAATAATTTTATGGTTGTCTGTTACAATTCTCTCACTGGGATTCTTAATCTAGAAAATCAATAAACAACAGGAGTGAAACTCTTTTCCTCTGTTCAGGCATGGCACAGGCAGAAGTAACAGACAGAAAGCCATTGTGCCCTTTCATTTTTTGTATTTCACAGAAAACTTGACTGTGGTCATTTCTGTGCAAATCAAAATTGTTTTGTGTTCTATTAATTTAACACAGTTTATAATTATAAAATTAAACATTTGGATATTGCAATACTAAAATATATTGGCCTACTACCGTTAGTTAAAGTTGCTGTTCCAAAGTGTCATTTTTTTCTATCAAATAAGGCTTGACATCTGTTTTTTTGAAAATACTATTTGTAAGATTCATCAAATAAAATTAAAAGGCATTTACATAGGAGTTTAGCACTAAAGTAGTGATTGCACATGCTAAGGACAAGGGCATTTGGATATTTTTTTTTCTTATAGCCCATTTTCTCGAGACATTGGTATGATTTTTCCATTGGATTGAAGTCACATTGTTCATTTCAAGGAAGTGTCATGATCCACCTTTTTTTTTCCTGGAAAGTGCAGAGCTGCAAGCCCAAATTCAGAGCTGATGTGTAGCCATGTTAGACTCCTCCTCTACGATTCTGCGTCAGATTCATGATTGCTTTGAACACTTTCCCCCATAACCAGTAGATTCAAAATTCAGCCATACCCATTGAATATTTCTCGTCTTTTGCATGTAGATGCAGATGCCCAGATAGTGATGAACGCATCTGTACAGGCATTTAGACTATCCCTGCACAGGACATTGTAACATGGAGCAGCACCCCTGTGATAGCTTCGTTTAGCGTTGGCCCAGGAGTGGGGAAGGGGTAGGCACCAGCACATGGAGGATTATTCCAAATCTTTGGGAAGTTCCAAAGTTGATCCATTGTCTAAATCTTGAGCTTGGCACTTGGAACTACTGCCTAAGCCTGTGCCCAGTGAGTTCAGGGAGCAGCTCCACGGTCTGCTCGGCTTCCTGGGGTCTCGCCTTAGTGGAGCCCCACAGGAAGGCACGGTGATGCTGGAGCTGCTGGGGACAGGGGCTGCGCAGTGGTGACATGCACGGTAGGGATACGGAAATCAGAGAGCTAAGTGCGTGGAAAGAAAGCAGGCTGAAAAAAATAAGCAGCAGCATTGTCATTATGGGAATGGCATGTATAGTTCTTCATTTAAAGTGAATTGAGGCTTTTGCACCTTACAGTAAGGATTCAGCTAATCCATGTTCTCCCCCACATTAAGTGCATGAACATAGAATTAATTGCTTGAGAATTTAAAATGTAAATTGGTTAATGGTTTTGGAGTTTAAATTTCATTTCAGGTGAATTGTTTTAATAATCCTGCCAGATTGTTTTTTTCATTCCTGCATGATTTTGTGGTTGAAGAAGGCAGTTTCCTGCAACTTTATTGTTAAAACTTAGTGAAACATAATGTCTATACTATAACTGAAAAAAATCCAAATACATATTTGGTTTGGCCGTTACTCATTTTTCCTCACCAACCAGAAGTTTGTGTTTCCCTAGCCATGGTCAACTTAGAGTATTATTAAAAGAATTTCCACATCTAAATGCTGCCATTCAAAATGGCTGACAGTTCATTATTTAGGTCATAAATCAGGTAATATTTTCTTCCCAGTTAATGGAAGCATTTGGGAAGCCTGAAGTATTCAGTTATGACTCAGATCACAGGCCATTCTTTAAGATGGCAGCTGGCTTCACTTACATGTTGTTGGATTGTTTTGAGAGGACATATTACCTGTTTTAGATGTGGTTCCCTGTAATGAAAGATAAATTAACCATATGCATCTGGCTGATGAGGAGAATTTGAAAGAAGAAGCTGAAGTGAGGAGTGTACAAGAGAACTACAGGACTCCATATATGTACAATATAAGTAAGTAAAGTAAGAAAAGGACAGTGATGCGAGGCTTGAGGAGGAAACCACAGAGCTACAAAGATGTGCTCTTGGGAGAAGACCAAGGTCCACATAGAAATAGAAAAAGGTCAGCATCAGCAATCTTCAGCAGAAAGCCCGGGCTGACCACTAGTCTTTCTGCTGCTTTATCAAACCAGTTCTAAAGACCTGAAAGCTGTATGGCTGTTGAGCAGTATTGCTACAGAGAATTCAGTTGTTTGGCTGTCCTCTTTCCAGCCATAAGCACAATTAGAATCCTGTTTAAATAAATCACTAACTTTTATTTGCTTATACTGACAACATGTGTTTAAGGGGCATTTTAAAATATTGCAAGTGTTATTATCCTGAATTACTACTATGCATTCCTGAAGTTGACCTCATGTAATTTTTGTTTGGATGTATGCACGAAACAGTTTATAAACCAGTGAGCCAGAAGTCACTCCCCTTGAGCTGCTTGAGGGAAAACAGGATGGAAAGGCAAAAACACATTATGTGTACTGATAATAACATTCAGAAGTTTCAGATGGGGGAAAAATGTAGCATAGTGGCATCTGTGCCGTTGGCCAGATACAGACCTTGCCAAACCCCACTTTGCTGCTGAGTGATGCACACATAGACTTGCAGGTCTCAGGTACCACCACATCCGAGGACGTACACGGCAGCAGAGCTGACGGCACAGCAGAGAGCACAGGCCGGTTTTATTACGGTGTGGAGTTTTCCTTCCCTTAACATCTTATACCCTGTCTGGTTTTCTTTTGGTTTGTTTTTCTCTGCTCTGGAAGAGAGGCCAAGAATCTGTCTTCATACCACTGAAATGAATACATACGTAAAATTTAACCTTTTTTTTTACATCATTGAATCGCAATAGAAGAAATTTTATATTATAAAACTTAATTGTAGTTTCATTCTGGGGCCCCTTGATCTTCTTGAATATTTTATCCAAACTATTGCGAAGTCTGTGTGTACTGTATTTATACAATGTCTAGCATAACGTGCTGCCTTTTCTGACAGGCATATTTTGCTCCTCCATACTGATTTCTCTAATAATAAAGACCTGTTAGCAAAGCCTGACATCCCTTGATTGTTTTTCTATAATGTAAAGAGTGAATGTCTTTCTTCTTTGTTTCTTCCTTTTTCAGTTAGCTGCAGTAAGTGTCTCAAGGGCTTTTCCCATCCTTCCTGTCCTTACAGGCCTTTTGATATCCACCTGAGGCTTAATAGAGAAACTTCAGTTTGAAGGAGCGGAGCTCTCTCTGCTATTACAAGAGCAGCATACAGTATTTTTCACACGAAGGCCAACGGTCGGACAAGTGCTTGCAGGTCTGACTTAAGTCAGATCCAACGTGGTCTGTGATACGGAGGAGATGTAAAATACTCCCCAGGGCAGAGACTAGAGTTCTTGTTTGGTTTTCTCACCTCACCTCTTCCAAGGATGACCACTAATTGCAGCTCCTCCTGCTACCACAGGTTGGAAATACTTGCCAGACTGCTGTAAAATCCACTTGGTTCTTAACTTCGTTAACGTTGTTCTCAAGGCCTTCTCCGATTTCATAAGCTTTCTGGCAACATGTCCTTGGAGCTGCAGGCGGTCCCTGATTTCTCCTATCTGTTTAAAATAAGTAGGGTGCAGCAAGAAGGGTTTTCGCGTCTTGGCTCGTCTTGCTGCCAGGTCTCCTCTTCAGCTCTCTCGTGGCCTTCCCAGCTGACCCGCACATCCCGGGGCCCTCCGCACACACACACGACTGGGTTAAGTGCCTGGAGCTAGCCAAGCCCTTCAGAAACATTCCTTAAAGTCAAAAATCAGTCTGAAAAGATGAAAACTATGCTGAGAGGCCAAATGTTAAATCTAAGATGTCCAGTGAGCCCACGAATATCTTCGATTCCTCCTCAGAGGATGGTGACCTGTCTTACTGAGGATACAGACAGTCCTTTTAGCAAGTATGAATTCTTACCATTTATCAACAAGGTTATCCTGCATTGGTACATCCAAAAAGAGTATGAAGAGAGAGCTTTTAAGTCTATATTTAAAATTCATTTATGGATTTCGGATCTCAAAATCTCATGAGAAAATGGTGGATGCAAAATGCTTTGAAAGAGCAAAAAAAAGCAACAAAAAACATCGGTAGAATTTGACAAAAGTTAAATACAGAGAAGTTAAATAAAATATAGAAAATCAAAGTAGAAAAGTTTTTTAAGTTCAGTTTTCTTTTCAAAAAGGTGTGGAAAGCCAAGCTACTCACTTGTATGATTTCTCTCTTGAGCAGTAAGGGGTGAGTGAGAGGACTTGGCATTGTGAGCCCTGTGAACTATATTATTTAAATTTCACTACTTCCTAATTGTGAATTTAGCACACAGTTTTAGCACTTTGGACACCAAAGGTAATTTGCTAAGAATTTTAACCATTTTATGCACATACTAGACACTCTCCTTAAAACCAGAGTATTACCCTGAGCAAAAACTCTGCATAGAACATTATATTCAATTTCAAGTTGGCATATGCTTGTGAGCCAACAGGCAGAAGTGGACACAGTGCTCTTCAAGGCTGTTAATTTTTATTATTAATCTCACGGTGTGTTATTAGTGTCTAACTTTTTTGTACCTCTACAATTTTTCCTTTTTAGCTTTTGCTTCAAACATGGTAATTCTTAAGTATAAACACTTTGTAAAGAAGGCAAGAAAAATGTTCTATGCAATTCCATTCATTTCCTTTGGACAGGAGAAGTTGTGGCTATTATATTGAAATTTGACCAAAATTTGTTCTTTTTCCACATCAGGTCTCTTAATGTCATTGATGAGAATGTAAATAATTGGATGTATTTTTGTGTCTTCAGTTCCCATAAAATAACAAAGGAAAGAGGATATGTATCAGAAAACAGGATTAATGAGGATTGTTTTTCAGATTTTTCTTAATGCAGAATAATCTTCATTTTTACTCTTTTTTTTTCCTAACAGTTATATGTGGCAGGACAGACCCAGGTCACTCTCCGAAGTGACTCTCTCTACTGAGCAAAAATCTATTGTCCCATTGTCTGTCTCCATTTAGATATGTCTTCATTTCTCATGTCTATAAGACTTATATGATACTGTAATTAATGATTACTATTTGTTCCAGTGGGTCCATTGACCCATTCCTGGCCAATGGGTAGAGTTGTTATCTGAAAATGAGCACAAACTTCTATTTTTGGCATATTTTGGGGAAAAGTGATCTTATATCCAAAATGATTTTTCTGATTATTGTCTTTTATTTCAGACACCTACTTTTGTATGGAGAGTTTTCCCATACTGGGGAAGAGTATACTGGGGAGAGCAACCAGTATTGATGCAGTTCTGTTGGCACATTTCCATAATATGTAGGTTTGATGGAAACTTGCTCTCAAGCTATATAATTCATATGGATGTATATTGTTTTCTTATATGGTTCAGTACCCAAGAATATACAGATTTCTGCATTGGAAATTAAAGGTCTTCCTGTCCGTGCTGCATGTTCAGCATAGATGTGACAATAGGTTAATCTCTCTATTTTCCTTTTGATTCACATACATAAAGATCTGAAGTATGTAAGGGCGCCCCATATCCGATACTACTGATAACTACTATGACCATTGTATGTTTCAAGATCTTACAGCAGAATATATCAAAATGCCAGTTCTTGCATAGTCTTAAATTCTCCCTGTAGACAATTTATAGCATGTAGGGGGAGTAATGTTGAAAGATAAAAAGGTTTTAGATTTGCTTGTGCATGTTTTCATTATTTTCTGAGAAAGATCATAGACTGTTTCTCACTGAAACAATTGATAAATTACTGAACTTGATGCAGCAAATATTCAGTGAAATTCCACTTCATTATTATTGAGGATTTTAGATAAACCACCATAATTATCTTTTTTTTTTCTCTCTTCTGATGACTCATTCTTAAATTTATTTCAAACATTCTGGAACAGTGGTCAGTATTTAGTGACCAATAAAAATGAATTGAGAGTAGGATTCTGGATGTGATTTTTGTAAGAAAAGACTTGCAGCTGTTGGATTAACTTGCCAGGTAGTTAGTAAGTTTAATATATAATGTAAATAAGTTGTCTTTAATTTACAATGTAATTAAGAGATTTGGTTAACTCTATCCACATTAGAAATTTCCCCATTACTATTATTTTTTTTTAATAGCATGAATTACTTAACAAATTTCTCACACAGATTAATATGTTAATAACATTTATTAATATGTTAATAAGAGATTTTTAAAGCTGGAAATATGTACTGCAACTTTGTTTATTATTCCACATTCTGCCTCAGAACACGGAATTGTGCTTTATGCCTCAAAATCTGCACTGTTCCTTTGGAGTTCGTAGCGAGACAATGCTATGTAATTCATTATGCCCTGAAGATAAACAGTACCTCTTGACCTTTTCAAGAAAAGTTGCAATATTTTCTTATTCCAGAATGTAATATTGTACTGAGCAGATATCAATGTGATAAGATAAATGTTTCCTTTTCTAATGTAAACCAGAGTGCACTACATTTATACAAAAGTCTTGGGGGATACCCAAAGCCTCCAGATAAAAAGGGGCAGCTTGGCTATCGTAGGTCTGCATTTTTGAATGCTTAGTCTCAAAGCACAGAGGCAAAGTACAGCCAATCTGAAGGTGATGGCCAGCGTTTTCAGCAGTGAACGGATTGTTGGTTTCGTGTTGCCCCTTTTAGGATTCTCCTAAAGAATTGTTAAAAATATTTTAAAGCATAGGATTTGTTACCATTTGCAAAATTTAAAACAAAACTAAACTAAAACAGTAAATTCCTTTCCACTCAGTATCAGGATCTTTTGAGATTTCCCAATGAAAGCACATTAGTCAATGCTATGTCTTGTTGAGCTTAGTTTGTATTATACTGAAAAGTATTTCAAGAAATGGAAGACAAGTGATTTTTTTATCTTGTTTCTTTTTCTGCATTCTGTGCCCATGTTCAGAACTCTGTTTGCTTTACTCTTTCAGCTATTTGTTATTTGGTCAGTGCATTTCCCATAGTATGTTTGTGACTGATCAAGTAAATGGTTTCCCTACAAAAGCGCTCAGTGGTGGGGAGCTGCCACAGGGAGAGGAGACAACACTCAGCCCCAAAATGAACAGTGAATTTTGCTTGATAGACTTTTCCAAGTGTTAATGCATAGTCCTAGTCCCTTCTTTCCTGGCAAATTTGACTCTCAGTTGCCCTCATTTACCTTAATACGTTAACTGTTTCTGTATGCACAGCAATACCCTAAGCTGCATAAGTGGCATGCAAAAATCTGAATTCTGTTTAAAGGAAAAAATGTCTTTAATTCTAACCAGTACTCCATGTAAGTTAACATGAAACAATTTAAAATCAGTTCCTTATTAAAGATATTTTACTTGCATAGCCACTGTATTGGAACTTCGTAGATATTCCAAACAGCTTATAGTTAAGTGAATGTGATTTTTTTTCCTCCACAAATAATGCTGTTGCCATACAGAGCGGTAATATCTTTCAACCCTTTTGAGTTGAAAATAGGAGTATTTTAAACACACCAACTGCAGCATATAAATTAGGTTCAAAGGGGATTAAAATGCAAGAGAAAAGAACAGAGTAAAGAACAGGAGTAAGGAGTGGAACATCTTGAAATCAATCAATTTTACATATGCATCTTGTTAATACGATTTGGTTTTGGATAGTTAACTTGATAATTTGCTTTTATTTAAGCTCAAGGAAGAATTCTGAAATCTCAGGCCATCATTTGGAAAGAGAAAGGATTAAGGTCTATATTAGGGAGTTGACTGGAAAGAGCAAGTTTTGAGGGAAGATTTTAAATTCTTGATTGAAGCAGTAGTTTGAGGGAAGATGAGCCTGACATGTAGTTCAACATAAGAGAAGTTTTGGAGCCACCTGGGGAAGAAGACCATAAGCAGAAAAGGAAGTTGACATACTGCAAGAGAAAAAATGAAGAGGAGATTCTTTAGGGGTCAAGCTGAGTGCAACTTCGTGAATAAAGAATTTGAATTTCACTTGAAAATAAATCCTGTGTTCACCAGGGAATAGAGCAGAACATATAAATTAGACATTCTTTATATTTTAAAGGAAATATTTTTAAGCTAATGAGTTTTATATGCAAAGAACTTTAAGACTGTGTGTGTGTGTATTTCGAGAACCTTTTCTTTAAAAAAAAAAGTTTATTCACTGTGTTTTATCCCATACTGAAGGAGCATACCTGACTTGTTTATAACTCAATGTGTAGCATATCTCCTCACTCATAGTTGTGAGAGTTAACTGATCTGTATCAAATTCTTTCTACAGCTGTCAGTACCTGCAAGCATATAAACAGACAGGTAAGATTTCTAGGAGATAGATGCCCCCATCACTGAAAAGACTACTCTAATTGGCATAATCAGTACAAGAAATGAAGAGTGAAAGAGCATGGAAATAGAATTACTTTTCAAACCCTTTAAAGGAGGCAGTAAAGGGTACATTAATTTAGTAGCTGTTGCAGCTGACTGTGGTGAGCTTACTCTGAAAAGAGGTATTTTAATCTCCAGAACCATCCAGTTAGCATCTTCCAAAAGCAATGAACACACAAAAAGGAAGAAGAGGAGAATGCTTGTTGTCCAGAAACATTCACATACACATCCAACTTGAGCATCCTACATCCCACCGCCCATGGAACATGCACCAGTAAGGTCATCTGTCTCCCAGGATACAGAATTCCAGAGACATTTGGCAGAATGGAGTTGGTCTGTGTATTGAATTTGGCCTCTTCATTTCCTTGGTGTTTTTTTCCTTGCTAAAGTCATGTAAATCTGTTTGAAATACCAATTCAGTTGGATGCTTGAAATGAGCTACAGTGCAAGTAGACATGTGACTGACAGTTGATCACATACAGTAATCAGCAAGGGCAGGATTTAATTGCAGCTTGTTTGTACTGCTTGAACACCTTTCTCCATTAAAAAAAAAATTTTGATATTCAATTATATTCATAATATTTTGGACAATCAACATATGGTAAAATTTATCTGTGTAACTATTTAATCTAAGACAGATTTGGTCAGTCCCGTCCTTCTTTGCTTGTCAGAAAATGTTATGCTTTTCTACATGAAAACTCTTTCTCTGGTCCCACTAATTTTTTGGTTTTGAGGATACATTAAAGGCTGCCATGTGGAATTTTGCATTCTCTCCCTTCCCGAATTCCTGCATTTTAGTGAGAAATTCAGGAAACTTGTACAAGCATTATTACACTGTGGGTGAATGCATACAGCATGTGACAGGATAGGTACAACACTTAGAATAATTTATGACTGTGTGAATGTACATTGCTGAATCCCCTGCTTTGTGATCAAGAACAAAGCATACTAGTTCTTAGCATTCATTTGTAAATCTCTGTTATAGAAGCTTTAGCTGTAATTATTTTGTCTTCTTGTAGAATCTAGAAAAAATACTCAGAGTTTGCTTTGCCGGAATTAACATGACTGCTGTGATCCCAAATCTGAAAAGAGATATACTCCAGAATAGATGTGACTCCTCAGTAAAGAATTGAAAAAAATTGATTCCCAAAAAACCAAAAATGTTAAGAAAACAACTAAATGTCTACAGACATTTAAATTTTAGAAAGGAGGATCTCAGGTTGATACTGCCCATGCTCAAAAAATATTGAATGTTGGTCTAGAAAGTATGAAAATTTAAAAATATGTAGAAATTTCTTTCAGCAACTATGTTAGTTGGTAGAGGAGAAAATTACTGTAGTTCATGTTCTCTGGGTTTTTTGGAGCTTTAATTTTGTTGGAAAACAGCTACTTCCCAATTTTATTAATTCCCAAAGGAAAGAAATTAAAATGGTGCTCATGATATGACTTGCAAGATGATAAGAAGTCTCGAGTGCATTCCAAAGGTCTGCTACAAGTTTCAAGGAATGGTAGTTCCTAGGTCAGTGGAAGTGCTCACTGAGTAGTTTTGGAGTCTGCCAAAGCTTGTTTTGATAAAAGGAGTATCTATACTACTTTAACTATGTCAGACAATCAAAGAAATAGTTGTCTGGGAGATTAAAGATGTCAGCTTGGGTAGAATTAATTTATTTTCCTGACCAGCATTATCGTCTATAGTCACTAGAGGATAGTAAACTGTAGTAGACTAAAATGTTGTCTCAACGACACCTGGTTGTACCCTGATTAGTAATAAGAGGTTTTTTAATGCCTTGTAGTCAGGAACATAATCTCTTTTCATCCTTATTTACATTCTGTTTATTTTGGTGGTACTTGACTGTGATTCTCTTTGGGACTGTAAAAAGAAATTGTCTTTAATTTGTAGGATGAGTCCATGTAGTCCTGGTATCATTCTCGTTTCCTCTGTGTCTTTAGTGATGAACAAGTAATTTCCAATATTTAGCTATTCTTTATAAACACCTAAGGCCTAAGAGTCTTACAAATTTACAAGAGGAATAATATAAAGAAAAATATTAATGATTGCTAATCATTTTTAAAGAGAATTCTAGTTCCTCTTTGTTTTGACAGAATCCCTAAATGGTAAATAATAATAATAAAAAAAGAATTAGACCCTGGAGCTTATTTTTCTGCTTGTTGAAGCTTGTTCCCTTGTCTCTAAGCAAATCATATGTAGTCACGCTCTGGGGTGACTATATGGTTGGCAGAGGCCAAAGCAACTTCTCTGCTGAGCAGCCCACTGGATCTTTCACCAGGAAGAGGTGAGTAGCAGCATTCAGAGCTATGGCAGGTCCTTAAGCTAGTGACTAACTTGAGCTCGGAAAATTACTTTCTCTACAGACTTTGTCAAATTGTCTAACTCCGAATTCTCAGTCTCTAAGTGCCTTAACACAAGGATGAAAAATACCATCAACCTTATTAGAATTTACAGAAATGATAGTGCAGTACTATTTTTGTGGATTTGATTGACAGTAACTCTGGAAACAGATGCAGTCAAATCTGTTTTTTTTTTCCTGCTTCTTAGTTAAAAAAAGAAAGAAGAAAAAAAAAATGATAGCTGGTAAATAGGGTATGTTCATGAGATGAGGGGTGTGTGCGAGAGTCTCTGTTCTGGTTTTGGATGGTGGGCAGGAGTCACAGTGTCACAAGTTTTATGTGTGCAGAAGGAAATGAGGAGGTGCAGAGTCAGGGCTAAAAAATATTTTACAAAACCAGCTGGCTTTGATCTTGCTTTCTGTCTAGAACTCTTTTCAGCGTGCTCTTTCTTCTTCCCCTCTGTAAATCTCAGAAGATAGTTAGGCTTTTCTGGCTCCTCCTCCAAAAAATGGGCTTCTCATGAAAGAGTGTCTGGTGACTATATGAAACTAGTGCTTAAAAAGCTCATCAAAAGACACACTATGGGATGCTGTTGGACATTCCTGCTGCTACAGTTCAGAATGAAAGAAAAAATTGTTTTCCTGAAGTTTGTGGGGTTTTTTTCCCCTAGCTTGCTGAGTTATGAAATGAGAGTCCCTTGCAGCCCTCCCTTGTCATCTGAAAATCTCATGCTGACTAGTGCAGTTGGGTGGCTCTGAAGCTAAGCCTGGCCCCCTGCTGCGGTGCACACCATTAGATTAAGCACACCATTCCTGGGCGCTAAACTGGGCAGCTCACCGAGGGTGAGACGCACCTGAGCACCCTACATACCTCTTTTAGCCCTCGAAACAGAGCAGTTGCATCCAGTCACCCATTGGGAATAGTCCTTGGAAAGGTCTAACAGCAGAGCGGTGCCTGGGGAAGTCACGTTGCCAGGCAGTGTTCAGTTTGCTAGCACAGACAAAGCCTGAGAGAATCAGGTGAATTATTGAAGATGATATCAAGACACTACCTGTGTTTTTTTCCTAGCTATAAACACTAAAATGCTTCCAGCGTTTCTGTCTTAATGATATTAATGAAGCCTTGGATTACTGGAGAGGAGAGTAAGGACTTTTGACATTCATCTGAAATCAAAAATCAAGGATTCTGTTCTACCTGTTGGCCACAGGTCTGCATTCAAGTACTAGAAGCCACATGCACTAAACTCTGCTACGAAAAGCATTTCAAAGGAATCCCAAAGGCCTGGCATGAGATCATTTCTTTCCCATTCCCATTCTTCAGGCCATTGTGCTGCAGCACCAGAAGGGCTACGGGAATTGCAGCAGAAGATCAGACTAATAGATAAAATCTAGAATGCTTTCTCTTAAAAGGCCAGTGACTGAAGCAGCTATAATGCTCTGTCTGTGGTATATATTTTTCCCTAATCTCAGAGCAGGAAGTATTTACATTTGGTTGTATAAACTTCCATCTCTAATACGCCAAATAAATTCATTAAAATAATAGCTGAAGTAATAGTATTCATTGTAGTAATATAATAAAATAATGCAATAATAGCTGAAACTGTAGTTAGGATTGAATCCATATTTTGTGTGGCACTCTAGCTCCTTATACAAAGAACTGCTGATCTAGGAAGAAATACAGATATGAGTTCAAAGAAAAGTTGGCATTGTCTCCTGAATAACCCGTTAAAACAACAGGGGATATTAGAAGCAATAAAGAAGAATCAGCTTGGTATTTTAAAACATTGTCAATATCATACCTAAATGAAGTACACTTGTATGTCATCAAAAGTCTGGAATGTGTACTACATACAGTTAACAGATTTCTAAAATAAACGCTTTACATGTCCTGCAAGACCCTTGCTTTCCATTTTCTATCTCTGAAGCTAAGCTTTCAAAGGAACACATGGAGACAGGACCCATTGCAAACATTTCATGGCCAATTTTTTGTAACAATTTTGTAACTTTTAGGTGTATAAACCTGTCTTTTAAAGAAGATTGAGATGAAATCAGTGGACAAAATGTAGTATCTATCTAATGAAGGAGCTGGTAATCCATATGTAAGTCCAATTATCAGTAAAATTGTAGAAGGTGAAAGGTCTCAAAATTCTGCTGACTGTTATTGCAAATTTGTCATGTTTTGAAATACCTATGGTATTACAGACTGAAAATCATGATTGAGAAAAAGGGTAAGGTTTGAGAAGAGGCATATATATATATATATAAGGATTGTTTAGATAATATGATTCATATTTTTAAGGAAAGCAGATATAACGTTTCTTTTTAAGATATGAGTCTGAGTAAACTTCCAAAAGTGGAGTGTTTCTTTAATCCACAGCACATTCTCTCACCACTCTATAATGTCTGTAGTTTCGTCTGAACAATTCAAAATGTCATTTTGATTATTAGTTCTGCTGTTTTCAAAACTACCTGTAAAATATTGTGCATCAGGAATGTACTTAGTGGATAGATGCTGGTTTTGAATTAAGTATGATTTCTAGATGAAGTCGGAGGTTGGACTTTTTGTTATGTGCCTATTGCAAATTATTGTAGTAATAGTCTGAGGTCCAGTCAGGATCAGCCCCTGTGCGTGCTGGATTCTCTTCTCTTCTGCAGGGCAACATGGTCATGAGATACATGTTAGATAACTAGAACAGCTGAGAAAGATAACATTTGAATAAAACATTTCATATATGCCTTCCATAAATGTACAGATATGTACATACATACAATTTAAATGAATAAATATCGGTGTGTTATGAGGGAAATAATCCCACCTCATTCACTGTTTTTCTTGCAGATATCTTGGAGAAAGTGTGGCTATTAAAATTAAAAGGAAGATATTAAAAGGAAGAAAGAGCAATGGTGGTAATTTGGTTCCTTATATAAATCCAGAAACCTCTGTGCAAGAATTTAGAAAGATCATTAGGATTCACTAGAGATCAATGAGGTTTCAGGCAGAAAAAAAGGAAGTATTATGTAAGGGAAGTTCTAGAAAATACTCCAAGGGAATGAAGTGTGAGGTTTATTATAAAAACGAATGTCTTTAGAAGTGCTAAGGTTGCCAGTATTTATTATTATTTATGCAATATATGCTGCAAAATTCACAGGAAGGTTTTAGTGTGATGCCAGAAGAGACAAACTCGTGCAGTATTACGTATGTTTGGCATCCACACACCTGGGTGTGGCTGCCTTGTACAAATGCATGTGCAGTTGATGATGCCCTGAGCGTATTTAATGTGATAATTCCTTGATTAGCTTGCTGTTTCCTGAGATCACTGCGGGCTCCGAGGCAGTATAATAGGGATGATTTTACCCTGGGCAGGCTTGACAAACTGTAGTTGGAGCTGGAGTCTACTTTTAATTGCTGTGCCTAACCTGTTGTGTCACTCACTAATGCTGCTTGGGAATTCCTCTTGCAGTTGCTATCATTTGCTAGCACCTAAATGCCCTGGGAATTTCAAAATGTCTCTCTGTTCCTCTGCAAAACATTGTTATTAGCTTCAGGTCTTTTCTTTTTCATCCCTGCAAGTTTCTAATCATAAAAGCTACATTCTCTACCAGAGCTGCTCACAAGGCCTGGAAAGTAGGATGAGGAGCCCGAGGACATTTGCCTGCCTGTCTTCACTTGCATTTTAGCTTAAAATTAAAGCTCTTTGTCATTTCTCTCATTTATAATCTTCACTATTAAAGTCCCCAAACCAGAGAATTCTTTCTCGGCAGCTTTGTCTGCGCAGTCTGTTAAGGCCACCCTTCAACACGAAGGTTTGCCAGCACAGCCAGAACCAGGAGAAGAGCAGTATTGGTGCAGCTGTGCTCCGGCCTCCACAGATACAGATGTGGCCCGCTGGGTCGTGCTGGCAAATCAGATACATCACAAGCGCTACAAGGTGGATAAGCAGTCCAAGAGGATGGTGGCTCTCAGAATTCAGGCAGGCCAGCTATAGACTACAGCTGCAGATAGCTCTTTTCACAGAGCTACCTCGTGCCACAGTTGTTGGGTTATCCTCGAATATAAACATTTCCTTCCAGAAAAATAGCATTAACTGTGCCTATGCGAATTCACATCTTATGATGCACATAAGCACTTACCATTTCATTTGTGGTCATGGTACAGAGATCCTTGAGATCCTTCATGCTTTTTAAATTTCAGATTTATGTAGGCTTCTGTAGCCTTTAGCACTTTACAATTATTCCAAGGAGTTTAGATCAAGTATTATTCCTTGTGTTATCAAGTCACTTATAAATATTAGTGAATGACACCATTCATATGAGTAGTCTCTAGAGAAATCTTTTTTTAATGAAAATGGGCTGTTTATTTGCATAGTTTACTTCCTGATCCCATATCAGTGTTTCTACTGTTTTCTTAACTCCAGATAGGATTTCACTTTTCTCTCCAAATGCATTTTAATAGTCTTGGTAAGAATGTTTATCACAAATCTTGAAAAGCATAAATAAAATGGCTACTATTGTAGCTCTTATTTATATTCATGGTTTTTCCCTAATTATTCATGTATGGAATATATACCTGGTGCTGACTGAAATTTTAGAATACATTAAAAAAAAAAAAAAAAGAAATAACCTCCCTAAAAAAATACAGACTTAGCAGGAGTTCAGTTGATCTGATTTGGCAGGAGCAATAAACAGTGTTAAGTTAGTCTCCACAGTGACTTTTGATCAAAATATTTAATGAAAAATGATGGAAATCAGGTTATCATAGATACTTTGTAAGTTTTGTTATTGTAGCTTTAGGTTTAAACTCACAATAAATTATAATAACGGGATTCATTCTTTGTTGCATGGAACTTTACAACTGATTTTGTTGATGGAACTGTACTTCAGCCTGTAATTCCCTACTTACATTTCTCTCCTCTTCCTACCCTTGATATCAACCAGGTATCTTTGTTTATAGTAAGAACTGAAGTATCAGGAAATCTTTATTTCTTCTAACCCATCTCCTATTCCAAATAAACAACCTTTATATTCAGCTCAAATTCAAGAAAGGTTTCCTGAACCCACTTAGAGTCATCTAAAGTTGAAAAATTCCAGAGAACAGTTCTGTATGTATAATTCTTATTAATTCAAAGCGGTTAACTTACTGAAACTTCATGGTACTCAGTCTTCAAGAACATGGTGTTATCTGAAATGTAGCAAAGTGTTAGGCAGAGTAAGTGCAAACTTGGAAGCTGAGAATCAGAAGAACAAAAACATATAAAATAGGGCTAGAAGGTGCCATTGGACAGTTTCTTCTTACATTTAATTAGATTTCCCTGGTTTTAGTTTAAACCCATTGTTATTTGTCCTATCCAAAGAGTACAAATAATTCTCTCATTGCAGCAAATTTTTCTTGTGGAAGATAGTTATTACTTAAGGATTTTTGTTCCTTCTTTCTTTTTTATCCTCCAAGTACAGAACTGATCAGACTCTTGCTATCTTATAGGTTGTATTTTCTCATCATTTGCCCATGCTCAGTGCTCCTCTCTGCTCACTGGCCAGGTCGTCCATTTGCTTGAAGAACTGCACACAGTTTTTTCATCTGGCTCTTTAGGAAGTAAAGAAGTGGTAAAATTATTCTACTTGCCTTGTATGTGACTCTTCTGTTTATATATCCCAGTATGATGCTTGCTTTTTTCATAATAGTATGACAGTATTGGCTTAAGTCTTTATTAAATATGTGTTTTTCATCATAGATAGATAGGTATTTTAAATCTGAGATTCCTTTAAATAATGCCCTTTTTAAAAATGGGATTTCAATAACAAGCTCTGTTTAAGAAGTGTTTAATTATTAAAAGCATAGTATTTATTGTATCTTCTTGAAAGGCTTTGTGAACTTTGTTCTCTACTAAAATCTGAAGATTTTGCAGTAATGGTTTTGTACATTCCTTCGATATCACAAAAGTCTGATGTGACATCTTGAGCCCTTTTAATCAGTACCTTTTCAATAAATATATTGATATTTTGATTGCCTGGGAGTGTCTGGTTTGTATGACTGATGTAACTTTGGTTATAATTTCTTTGTAGTACATAGGTCCATGCTCTTGAGCTGCTGGCTTCGTTGCATCAGCTGCAGCCTGTTGGATGGCTCTCAGTGCTTAGCATCCTTTGTGCCAGAACTCCTTTACCAGTCACTGTACAGAATGGTATTTAATTGAAAAGAAATTGTAAAGATAGAGGTATTTACTTCTGCCTTCTAAATGGCTACGGCAATTCTATCCTGGTGTAATTATCTTTTTGGCATTTGTTCTCCACGTTATTTTACCTCTCCATATCGCATAACAGAACTAATCAGTCGTCACACCTGTCCTTTCAAATTTTAGGTTTCTTTCTAGGAATCTTGCTGTTGGCCAGAAGAAAACATCCTAGTACTTGTTTCATTTTGTTTTAGTTCTGTCTCATCTTTTGTTTTAGCTTTAATCATATTCTTGAATGGGATTTTTGTTATTCATTTGCTTAATAATCTCCATGCTGATTCTATTGTCTTTAATTTCTAAATTTCCCTTTCAGATTTCTATCAGATAAAACCGCTGCCTTCTAAAAGCCTAGCATTATAATGCTTCCCTTGATACTGTGTTTCTTTCTCCACCCACATTTGCTCTGCATTTTGATTTTAGTACAAATGGGACCACTCTTACTTCCATTTCCATCAGTTCCCTTCCTATTTATAAATTAGCAAGCTATCTTCCACCTAAGCCAACACTGCTTTGTTTCACTGCTTTATTTGAACGTAGGCTTCACAGCCAACTAGTTGGCTACAACTGACAGACTTTAAAGACGATCTTTTCTTCTAGCCAGCTTCTTTCAAATCAGGGATAGATAGACGTTTGTATATGTATGCAAATGCAAATGTGTATGTTGCGTAAAATCTATACATCATATCTCATAAAAGTATAGTAAGCTAAAGATCTTTGTAATTTCTCAATTCACAGGGGGTGACAGCTGTAGTGACTGTTCTTCTAGCAGATTTTTGTGTGAAATTCAGAGTGGTGTTCATGGGGAATACTGGTACCTCCATAGACATGTTCCTGTCCATGTAGAAGTAAGAGATCAGCTCATTTATTTAGCTATTTCAGGTCCCATTTTGTCAAAAAGCAGTGCCACGTGAAAGAGAGCAGTGGCGGGATATTTGTAAATAGTGGCAGTATTACTTGATGCATGCACCAGTTAGAGTTTTTATATTCTTAATTCAGTTAGTCAGTAAGTAATAAAAGTAGTAAGAATAAAGTGCAGCACGCTGCCTCTTTCAATCCTTTTTGTATCAAAGGACTGTTAAACAAATTCAGGCATGTGCAAGAAAAGCAGGGAGGTTGTCAGGTTGGAGCACAGCTTTGGGGCTGTGGGCCCAAGTCCCTCCTAGCCCTTGACATTCACATTCTACAGGTGCTCTGAGCTCTGGAGGCAGCGTTTTGGTTTGGTCTCGTGGAACATGTTATGCACGGTCTATCTTGTATCCCTAATGACCAATGCAGATTGATGTCTGCAGGGAAGGACCCTGCTAATGACAACAGGAATTGAAGCAAGGAGCTGGACGGGTGTTTTGTTCCTAATTCTTGCTGAGCCAAATAACAAGCAGGAAAAATGAAATTGTTGCTTTAGAAACAGTGTTTAGTATGCAGTTAATTGGTTTATATAGCGAGAAACTAAATTTGACTTTATAAAACGAAGTATCTTAGCTGATAAGTTGTTAGTGGCCAGTATTTATTTAGCATCCTTCCCATGCAGCAAAAGTAAGACACTAAACAAAAAAAAAAAAGCCAAAACAATTAGAGTGAAAAAAATCTGGTAATTAACTATTATTTTTCACAAAACTAGTCTAATTACGAATCAGTCATGGTAAAATGAAAGGTCAATAACTACAGATGCATAATTTCTCTCTGATAGATTGCTGTTTGAAAATAGGTTTATGACAATTATGTGATTAATTTCCTTTTATTAAACAGCATTATGAGACTTCATGTTGCATTCATCAGTTTATTACTGATACTTTTTCTCTTCAGCTGCAAATTAATCTTGGATAACATGAGGGCAGAATAGCAGGCCAGGTAGACTGAGGATCTATTTCTCTGTTGTTTTGTATTTCAGGACTGTCAGACAAACAGATCTGAAGCAGAAACAGAATATGGTTGTATCACTCTAAGAAAATTGCTTTTCTGGCCAGATGGAGGATTTCCACAGCCTTGGCAAATAGGAACACCTCAGTGGCTGTCTTAGGCCAAAGCCTGTTGGGATTCAGGAATTAGGCATTTTTTGACCAAAGACCTGTAGTGTTGATGCAATAAATATTCTCAAACGTATTGAGACGTTCACTTAATCACTGAGTTGTCCTGCTTTTCCCTACTTGTGTCGCAGGGCTGGACTAGATGATCCCTTCCAACCTCAGTCGCGCTGCCCTTCCGTGGGAAGCCAGCATGCTGCAGGTTTTATTGTTCCTTTGCGCAGGTTAGGAAGGGATTTTGTTCTCTAAGGTGGGCATGGATGTCTCAAGCCTCATGGGTTTTTACCCTTCCTGTCAAGTCTCGCAAAGAGACTTCTCGGGCTTCAGTTGGAAAGGACTTGGATCTCTTAAATCGACAAGTCTTTCAACAGTGTTAAATGCTTTGCTGCTTAATTTGAAAAGACTAAAAGTGGCTGTGCTGATTGAGTGCAATATTCATTAGAGAACTTGAAGAGAAAATACAGGTAGGGAGAGGAAAAGGTGTAGCAGTACCACGTGAATGCCAGGAAGAGTTGAAAGGCATTAGCTTTTTGTCACAGTCTTTGAAGACTCTCCTATGACTGGATAATTCTGGGCTTCTTCTGAGCCAGCTGGAGAGTGGACACACAGCAGGATGTAAGGGCACCAGACCTTCTACCAAAGTGATTTTTATAAATAAATGTAGCTGTGTAATCATTTGGTTAACTTGTTATTCAGCCAGTGCAATGCAGTCTCTGGCCTTAAATCCAGCTTAGCATGTTGATACGTTTCGGTTGCATAGTGCTACCAGCAAACTGACTCACGTTTGACATATTCAGCCAATTGGAAACTTATTTTATGTTCAGAAACTTATTTTATCTTGAGTAGTCAATGCCAGAGGATGCAGTCATTTGAAAAATATAAGATAGGAATTTGGAGTTAGAAAAATGAAAGAATCTGGTTGTCTTCTGGCAAGTTTTTTGGTTCTGGCTATCTGCAAAGTATACACCTCTTGTCAGTATAAATAGGGAGTGCCTGTATAAACATTCTTGTTTCGCCTGTTCCACATAATAGTTTCTTGTATCATATTTCTTTTGACCTCGCTATCTGAAACCAATTACAGGAGATCCATTTGGGCTGCATCTATTTTCATAAGAAGCCCAGGCAGCAGTGTTTTTCTCAGAGATGAATATCAACATCAAATATGCTTCTGAGTGCTTTGTTATTTATGTTTCAGAAAGATTTTGTAGCCTTCAGCTCTCAAGAATGTGTCACGCTGTGCTGTTTATACATTGACGATATTAATGGGCATAGATGTCATTTTTCATTTTAACGTCTCAAATGCAACAGGCTGATAGGTTAAACATTCCTATTTTTAAAAGAAAGATATGAGTGACATCTGTTCCTAAAAATACATATATATTTATCTTTTAGGGGAACAAAGTAATCAGCTTATCTTCCTGTATTGGAGCTTTCACTTTATTAAAGTGATAACTCTTTAAAAATTACTTTGAGACATGCTTAAATTAAATAAAAAGGTTTGGAATACAAAATGAGATGAAATTGTGTCTCATAGAATTATCGCCCACAAACAGTAAAATATACCACAATTTATCAAGTCCATTAGAGTGAATTATAAGCAATTATTTTCTTTTTTGTTCTGCTTTCATTTTAGCTATATGTCAAAGATGTACAGAAAATACCTAGAAGTACCATTCTTAATACATATTTTACTACAAGATGCAGTGGGTTCTGGAAACCATATGCCTAAATTTCCTGCTCATACAGACATTACTTAAAGTATTATAATGATTTTCATTTGCATTATTAAAATAATTTCTAATGCTCTGTTCTTTTTATTGTTTTTGTCTACACTGACTTTTTTTCCGTATAGTCTTACTAATTTAGCTAACTTAATTAAGGAAAAGTGCCCACTAAATTTGAAACAAATGTTATTGGAAACTGGATACAGTTTGGGCTGCCTCAGAATCCTTTCTGGCTGCTGTTAATTTGAGGTAGGACTCAACGTAATTTTGATCTGCTCGATTTATAAACATCTGTTAGTTTGTTTTCACAGAACTGCCTTTAGACCCCATTTTCTTGTGCATGTGCATGTAATCTACTAATTTTGAGGGACAATCTTAAAGTGCAGTTTATTTTGCAAAGATGTAGTAGCAGCAATTGAACTGAGAGAACTGAATGTTTCCCTGTCTCGTAATCTTTGCTTCAGAGAAATGGCAAAAACAATTCTTTGAAATTAACACTGTGTTTCTGGGAGGTTGTTTACTGAGTAGCAAAATCTAAAGTTAAGCAGTACATAGGGAGAAGTCTAAGAACAAAGGCTGACAGTGATTTCTCTTTATGAGTTTTAAATCATCTCTGATCTTCTGAAATTGTTTTCTGTTCCTGTGCTATCTCCTGTGTTTACAGTAATCTAAACTGCCACAATAAGATCACTGCAGTATTCAGTAGTCATCATTTATAAGACATTCTGTATTAAAAGATGAGCCTTTATTCCTTTAAAGATATCCCTACCGGCACATATAAATCAAAATAGTTTAAGTAGTAGAGCCTTTTATGCAAACATATCCTGTTGCGCTACCTTGCTTTTTCATTTTCTAGTTGGTGGTAGGAATTCATCCTTTCTTATACCCAATCTACGCTAGTATGCTAGCCCTGATTTGAAATTATCCTTGCTAGTTTAAATCTCAGGCACTTCATAGTCTAATTATCTGATTTTCAAGTATTGTGAACGTACACCTTTGCCAGATGCTTGCTTGCTTGCTTTTATATTGATGTGAGAGGTATTTCCTCCTGAGGAGGATTAGGACCCTGAAACAATTTGCAGACTGTTCCAGATATTTTAAACTATACATCAGTACTGTGTCACTATGATTTTTACAGATAAAGACCCTGTAATGAACTTCCTGCTGCTGCCACAAATTAGAGAATACATTTATTTTTATGGTTGTTTGCATCTTCTTTAACTCCAGATTTCTTCACTTGTTCCTGTGGCAGTATCATCCTGAGCAGTGAGGCTGGCTTTCCTGCACAGGCTCCTGTTAAATTCAGAGGCGCAATAGTGTTTTCTCTTTAATTCCAATTTCCCTTTCAGAGTGTTTTAAAGATTGGGAAGGATTATAAATTCACTGTAGATCTTCTGTTCATGCATTTAATCCATGTTTTGTGTCTCTACCGCTGCAAGATGTTGGGACCAAATCCTGGCGCCCCTGGAATCACCAGATATTTCCCTCTGATCTCAGACAGAGCAGGACTGTCCTTTGGGATCTGCTAGGGACCTGCGATTGCAGAAAAGATTATGCCATTCACATAGGAAGCAGGGCATCCAGCGATTCCTTGGAAACAAAATATTCGGAGGACACTTAGAAATATGTTAACTTTTATTTATTTTTTGAAGGCGAGACGCTGGTTGTGTACGCCTGGTTGCTTAGGTTCGGAGGAATGTGTAGCCTTTGCAAAGCTGACCTGTAATTACTGGAGAATTTGATGAAACAATAAGGGGATTGTTGTGGGAATGTCTCCAAATGTGGAAAGTGTGCTCTGCAAACTTTGCACCGGGGCCTTCTGCGGGGAGACCAATCGATGTTGTTAGGAGATGGGGCTGGTGCATTCAGTTTGTTTGCTTTGGTTTCCGCTGTCTGCCTGCCTGCTCCGAAAACTTGCTTGGAGCCAGACTGTAGCAGCCCCCGCTCTGTCTTTTCATAATTGATCAGGGGATGACTGCCTTCCCCGAGGGTTAAGACGTGGCAACTTTTTCTGTTTGCTCAGCATCTCAATGCAGTAGTTCAAACATTGTTCACACCAGCTGGCAGTGTAATGCCATATGCACATCTTGTCAAAGCAACTGTTGTCATGGATACTAGAAACTATCTTAAAAAACAGCTCATTTGAGTCTAATCAAAATTGTACCTTTCTTCATCGTCGGAGAATCTTTATTATTTTAGGGACTATCGATCAAGTTGCATTTATTGCACTCTATCCTGCCTACCGTACTCTTTAATAACATCCATAGCTGGGCTGTATTTTAAGGCTGTAATGGCTACTTACTGAATTGAACGGATTTAAAAGAGTTCTTCAGTTATTTTCAGTGAGAAGGATCTGAGTATTTTTTTAATGTCTTAATAAATACTACTGCATTTTAAAAATGATTTTACAGCAAAAATAATTTAGTAGCCTTCTCCGGTAATGCAATGTTTGTATACATTTCATATGTTTAAATGTATTCTGCTGAGCTGGAATGAAAACATAAAATAACTGAAAACGTTTTATATTTTGATTGGGATACTGTCATCCCCAGAGTCTGATCTGGTTGGTGGAGTAGTAATTTCTTTGTTCTCTGATTTTCCTAAGAATGCAAATGAAAACCACTCATTTTTATTTGGCATTAAAACTGCACTTTATTTTGTCAAAGGAGAGGTTTCTCCTTGAATTGTAAGTACAAAAAGTGTTTTTAATCTTCAATGAATATCCTTATTAATTCATTTTCAAGATAATCTGATGTTGATTTGTCAAATTTAATTACAGCTTCCGGTAACACTTGAAGTCTACTTGCTTTTGCTTCAAAATTGTAATATGAAAATGCAAATTGAATGATAATTTACAAGGGAGTGGGCATTTTAGTTGAACACTCGAAGACAAGTTCCTTGTGGAAATGAGGCTATTGATGCAGTTTATGATTTTTCCTCTTCAAGCACTTTAAACAAATTAACTTTATTTCCTGCAGGATTTCATGTACATCCATAAATTCTAGTGAAGTCACATATATGTACATTTAGAGGATTTTTTTTTTAATATTTTAAGTAAAGCAAACCAAACTTAGCTCTGAAGGCTATCAAATACAAATTGAATGGGAGGAGATTGCGTTTGTTCAAATGGACTTTTACATAACATTAACACTGAGTAGCCTATCTCTTTTTAGGTAATTGTAGAAATTATATACCTTTTTTTTTTTTTTTTTATACTTTTAGGCACTCCAGGCAGCAAGACAGCTGCTTTTACAGCAACAGACAAGTGGACTGAAATCTCCTAAGGGCAGTGATAAGCAGAGACCACTGCAGGTTAGTCAGATATCCTTGCCTTGGGGCCCTCCTGTCGGGGCAGAGCGTTGTGCTTGCTCACGCACGTCTGGGTGTATGTGTGCCTATGCTCTCTTATGGTATATGTACGTATTCGTATAAAAGGGGATATAGGCTTGTATGATGGTGACTGGATTCTAATTCTCAGAGAAAGTTCCCCGTAAGTAACAAAAACCATGTGTGGTTATAGATATTTCCTTAAAAGGTCTGTTACAACAAATGTCTATGAAGACTAAATCTGCATTCAACAGCTACAGCACAAATAACAACTTTGTAAATATATTGCAAGATTTGTGGGAGGTTTCTGAACTAAAATGTGAAAAAAACAGCATCCAGAAAAAAGTGCTGGAGTAACAGATCCCCACTGTATGTAAGTGACAAATACAGAAGTGTTCAGGAGCTACAAGCACAACTGCAAGGAATTAAGAAAAAGCTGCTCCTGTTGTTATAGAAGAACATTTGTTATAGCTTCATCCTGGGATGCTGGTGGGTTTCAGCTAATACAGTAGATGGGAGTTCTGCTATTGAATAGTTGTTTTAGCCACATTATATAGAAAACTGTGGGTTCTGTTTGTAGGAGGGAAGCACTGGAACTTTTCATTGGGCTTGTTTCTGAGGTTTTAGCTCCTTTGTGCATTTGTTGCTAATTCAGAGTTGCATACAAGATTGAGTTCTGCTGACAAAACTGGTTCCTTCATTGCATATAAACAGATGAGTGCTTACTGCTGAATTACAGTCTGCTTCAGACAAAAGATGCTCAGAAAATAAAATAGTCTAATTCTTACTGATCTCTTCCTCACATCTATTTTTTGTGGGTGAGCCTTTAGCTTGTCATCGGGACTTCACCTTTTTCTGATGGAATACTGAGTTGTTATCTCTTTTTTATTTGAGGGGTTGCAATAAACCCCAGACACCAAGGTTCATCTTTTTATTGGTGAAATGTTGTGAAATGTGATTCCTGCAATTTTTGTGTATAATTCACATATTGTCTCCTTTCGTTGCAAAACTTCACAAGAGAATATTAGACCACTAACAGTTCCTCAATTTTATCTTTCTTCAAATATACTTTTAAATTTGTATGTATTTGCTCAGATACAAAGAAGAATTTAGGGGAAGGTCTGAAGGGAATGAAAAGAGAATGTGTCCATTTGGCATCCTGCTGTGTTGTAGTCGAAGTCCAGTGTAGAGAGAGGTAGAGAGAGAGTAGGAGTTCTGGGACCATCTCAGCTTTCCACTCTTTGCCCTTGACTTTGCTTTTTATTAAATATCTTTTAAGCTGAAGGCACACACATAGAGTGTGTGGGGCAGCAGCTTATTCCAATGTATCTTTGTACGTCTTTAGGAGTGGAACTAGCAGGGTCAACCCTTGGGGACGACGGATTGAATGAAGGTGGTGGAAGCAGTTTGTTCTGCAAGCTGCCTTTTTGGAAAAAAACATCAGCTGTGCTGGGAGAGTTGTTTTTGTTGTTGTTTTTTTGCAAGACAGCATAAATCTGGGCGTGGACTCTTTGTGAAGGGCATCTTTGGAGGCATAGGTCACCATAGACATACCTCAGAAAGATGAGGAATGGGAAGAGGGAGATCTTGTGCTCCCACTCACAAGGAGCTAAGCTTGGCCTTTTAAAATACATGGGATGGGGTACTGTAGAGTAGTCCAGTATTACCTGTTGCCCAGGAAGAGTCACACAAGTTAGGCAGGAAGGAGCAAATAAAGCAAATAATTTTCTTTGCAGAATTGCTATATGCTCCCTAAAGCCAAGATAGCTGCTTGTTGGGAACTTTTATTCAGATGACCAGTATGTACACCTTGATAGTGGCTAGTAAAGCTTTGGACACTCCACTTCTTAGTTCATTTTTAAATGAGAGAAAGGTGGAATTTGCTTCTCAGCTCTGCATGTATCAAATGTCATGTAAATTCAGGTATGAGCACACATTCCATTTTAATGTTCTTCCAGAGGGAAAAGGAGGTATACAAATTTTGAAAAAGAGACCTATGACCTTCTCTATTTATGTCTTTTACTGTTACTACAGTGCTGTTCTTTGTTCACATGCAGTGGTAGTTTACATAGTGAGCAATGTGATGTTGGTTTGGCCAAATACCATAATATCATAAAATTGTACAGTATTATTATTTTATAATGCCAAATTTAATGGTAGCCAAAATCTCCTAGCAAAAGGAACTGCTAAATGTGCCTCAGTAAATGGATGTTTATAAGTTCAAAATCTGGGCTTGTGTTTGTACTAAAGAAAAGTATTTAAAAATACTTTAATATTAGTGTATTTCTATTTTCTTCTAATTTCAAAGCATTTTGCCAATCTGAGAACTGGAGATATGTATTAGAAACCTAGCAAAAATCCTTGTGAGACTTTTAAAACTAGCTCACACATCTGTGGGCAAATGTGTGTGTTAGTAATCCTTCCCATTGCACCTCTCCAGTGCCCTGTATATTCATGTAAACTATGCTATTGTTCCACATGCCAAAGGAGGAAAATGTAGTATCAATCTTATTGGCCGCCTTGTTGTATTTGAAGAAGATTTTTGGAAATACAGCATATGGTATTTTTATATATGTTCTCTCTGTTACTCTATAATGCGTCAAGTATTTGGCCTGCAGTGCCTACTAGCTAATCAGCAAGCTGAAAACTTATTGAAGAAACCTTCAAATTTGTTTCCACAGCTTTGCCAAAACAGAGTGTTGGGTAAGTGGCCAAGTTCTACTGTGCTTTAAAAAGCATATGGCTTTAGAGAACCTCTGGGTTTTTCTTTCTAGAAGAATTCATTTTTTTTATATATGATTCATATGCAAAATCTTTTTTTTTTCTTTTTGAATTATTGCTTGGTATATGAACTACTTCTACTTTCTTTTATTTTTTAATGCAAAAATATCCTTACTAGCAGGTTCTGTATATTTTTTTAGGAGACAGAGGTTTATATTTAGATTGTGAGTTAACACAATGGCTGCAAAAAATACTAGTTTTACGTAGATGCTCATCTTGATCAACTATTCCTTGATTTACATTTTTCTGGGTTTCAGACTGCAGATGGCATCACCATTAGCATGTCTTATGCAAAACAGAATGAGAAAAAGGCCATCTGACAAGCTTGAGTACCAATTGTAGTAGCGATTTTACTTTCATGTATAGATATCCGAATAAATGTATTTGAAACATGTTTATATATGCCATTCATTACATGATGCATGAATTGAATGGATCCAATCAGTACATACATTGATTAATGACATATTGCAGAATAGTTAAGCAGAGATTGTGATGTGAGTTGAGGGTAATGTTAACTTGAGTATGATGAGATAATACCATTTACTTTCTTCCTGTGCATCCTGAAAAACATACTGCGATAGTAAGGTTAAGATTTCTGTAATATGAATTTTTGTTTCAGAACATTTTTTCTCTTCTGGAGCAGCTGTGACTGTGGCAATCCATGGTGGAACTTGCTTCCTTTTATAGCACCAGAGTACATATAAGGAGAATGTGCCTTTGAGTCTTAGAACCTGTAGATCATTCTTCTGTGGCAAAAAATAGCTATCCTATGGCCACTAAAGAATCTAATGTCATCTAGGATAGGTTAAAAACTGGCAATATCTTGTTACATTTTCAACCATGACAAACTTGTGGTTCTTCAAGGGCTGTGCCGAGCAGAAGCATAAATCAGAGGTGAATTGCTGTCTACTTACTATGATGCCTGAGTGTTGGCAACCAGAGTTAGAATTATTTCCCCTATGCCAAGTAGTCAACTCTTGGTTCCCCTGCTTGGTCCATGATTCACATACTACTATAGGCTGTATAACATAGTAATTTGAACAGCTAGTTATAATATTATTTTATTTTGCCTCAAGATCTGTGAAAAGCCTAGCTCTTTTTATTCCCTGTAATGTCTCTAATTAAGTAATTTATTTTCATAAAGTCAGAATTTGAACTTTATCTTCCTTAGAATACATAGATAATCATCTTCAATAACATAAGTTAATGTATCTACAATTAACTAGTTTTTTATTCCTTCATGCTAGCAGATTTGTTTCAGCTTTACTCCTAATGCATTCTGTATTAGGAGGGCATGTCAGGAAATCCTGCCTCCTGGAATCAAAGGGTTAAGCTCAGTGTATACCAAGGCTGGCATATAAATACTGTGCAGTATGGAGTGTTGAGTTGTTATGGTAAGCTTAGTTTATTTAGCATGAGCACTTCATTGAAGTGTAATCATTTGATAAAATTTGGGGAAGTTTACATTTAAGTTTAATTACTTAATGTTTATTGCTTTAGTGCATAGTATCAGAAGAATCATGTGCATAGCAAAAAGGCAAAAATGTAGATTTTACAGCTTTATTCAATAGTCCAGTCAAATTGATACATTGGTACATTGCTATATGCTTGAACAAAGTGATTTTAAGCTCTAATTTGTTAGATGTCATTGATCACATAAAATCATGTTATCATGGGGGAAAAAAAGGAAAATGGGAAAATAATTAGATTGAAATTACTCTCAATATCTGATATATTTTATATTGGCAGAGATTTGAATAAGTTGTTGGTGATCCTTTCAGAGAGAAGGTAATAGTGATATTTATTCTATATATTTATATGGTATGGACTATGAAGTGGTTGGGAGAGGACTGGAAATTGTGGGCACACACTTTACTTCAACTTATGTGTAAAGAGCTATTCATAGTTATTTTTCCTGAGCTTACCTGCCAGCACTCCTTTCCTCAGTGTTAATCACTTCTAATTTGGTAATTTCGCTTTGGATCTTCATATGGATATGAATTTAAAAATGATTATACATAATAAGTTGCAAACACATAATTAACATTGTAACTTTACATACCTTTTTAAACACACATAAAAGAATTGAGAAAAAGAAGCAAAAATCTCTGCTTTTAAATACAAATACTGACTGCAAACATGCCTGTAGATCATTGGTGAAAAGTTGCCAGGTTAAAAAAACAAAAGGAATAAATGATAAAGATGTAACTTTGATCAATTTTGTTGACAAAAATAAAAAAAATAGAAACCAATTCAATTACTCCAAAACTGTCTTTCCAAAAACTATGTTATATTCATTTCTTTATATCACAGTGCATCCTACTAAGCATAAGAAAGCAGAAGATTTGGTAAGTGCTAGAAAACACGGATTTAGAAACATGCAAATGCCTAATATATGGAGTAAGAGTAGTGATAAACAGTATTTTTCCCTCTTGAGTATAATTCTGGAGGAAAAGTGTGGCCTACATATAAGCAAACATTGAGGCTTGGGGTAAATGAAATCTGGAAGATAGCTGCTGGAAAGGCATAAGTCCCATTTTCCCCTGTAAGTCTGTTAGGAAGAATTTGCAGTTATCCTCTAAGGTGAAGAAATTTGCATTAGTGATACCCACTGTAAAGGCAATGAAAACCCCAAGAGGAGGAGGGAAGGCAAGGAGTTATTTTTAGGTAAGGGTTGGGTGGGAGGAGGAAATAGGAAAGAGCAATTTTCAGGCTTTCAGTAGTATAGAAAGTGAGAGTGCCACTTACGGTAGAGGGGTAATACAATAACAAAAAAAGAGAAAAAGCTGGACTTTGCTTGTGTATATTATATGTATATGTATAAGACACTTGCTGGAATGTCCTCATTTATATGCTATCAGGGCCCCTCCAAGCTCTCTTTGGTAACCTATTTAATGATGACAACCCAAATTTTGTGTCTTTTGCCCTTCTTCTGCAGTACCTCTCCATAGCTTTATTTTGCCATTTTTTTACTCTTGAAAACATCTGATATTCAAAACAAAAACAAATTCTTGTGATAAAGAGTCCAGTATTTACAAAATTAATTTTGTTACATGTTTATGTCATGTTATGATTTCCTTTTAATTAACATATTATCTTATTATAATATCTATCATCTTAAAGTAATAATTCTCATGGGTAAAACATATGCCCTTTGTTTAGGTGCAAAATCTTACAGCTAACCTTGTGATCTCTATAATGTGTGGGAAAAGTGTGCACTAGTACTCCTGTAATGGAAATGAGTGAGAGGAAAACAAATACATCTGACATCTGTATCTGACAGAGAGAAAAAAAAACACGTGGTGCAAAAATCACATCTTCATCATAAAAACTTTGTGCAAAGTTTTAAAAATTTTGGAGGCAGAAGAAAGAAGCATTATGCAAGTTATGTTTATAGGTGCTGAATATGCAGATCACTGATCAGGATTACCATGTTGTAAGGGATTTTAGGAAATATTTTAATATTAAATATACGTCAATGCGGTATTCCGGCAATCTGCTGTGCCTCAGTCTGTTCTCCTTGCTCTGCTATTGTGACCATCTGCTATTGTGACCAAGTGTCCATTGCACCATTCATGTCTGCCCACTTTCCTTTCTTCTTGGTTCTCTAGTCCCATAGCTACCTCAAGAGAAGTGGGAGGAGAGGAGGCAAGAATCCCGAGCACACACAAACACACTCTTTCATTTGAGTTGAGGAAGGAGAGTCTTTGCAGAGAACTCCTAGGTCTTTTCACAGCGCAGAGCTGCAGACCCAACATCCCATGGTGGCATCTGCACCCTACCTCATGCCAGGCCATTGGGCTGTGCACGGGGTAGATGAACCAGTGTTTATATTATGGACTCTAGGAGGCCAACCTTAAAAATAAAGCTTTTTCAGATACCAACCTCTGTGCACCTCCAGCCCCTCTCACTGTGCAGCTGGTGCCACACATTCCCACCTGCTGCTCTTGGTGTCCCTGAGAAGGTTCCTTGAGGGTGTTGGAGATGCAGGTTGCACTTCTCTGGGCTCTTGCAGCAGGCTGCATCAGCCAGATTCTCTTACCAGCTGGCTGGTTGCCCAGAAAAGCCTGTGAAGAGCCAAGAGGGGATGTGTGAATGGTTCCCCACTCAGCAGGCCTCCGTTTCAGGGTCTGCTCGCAGGCAGGTCCCTAGTTACACCCGTTTAGCATTACACTACTCAAGCAAGGGTCTCTTGATACTCTGAATGTAACAAACATATTTAGTGCACATTGATTTAAAAATTATGAATGCAGGAAAAACAGCTAAAAATACATTCTGTTCTCACTCCAGATAATGTGTTTTGTGTGTTTTGTAACTGGTAACCTGCTCTCCTTCCCGGTAAGATACAGCTGTTTTTAATTCTAGCTACAGTGCCATTACGGAGAAAGTCTCTGTTTTGTTTTTGTTTGTTTGTTTGTTTTTCCAGAATATTTTTAATTTAATCATACAATTGCAACAGTCAAGAAAGATTTTTTACCAAAACAAAGTTGTGGCTAAATAATAAATAGTCCTCAGTCAACAGTATCAAATACACCTTTGCACACTGCAGTTCCATACATTCCTTATGCAAATTGCTCACTTGCCTTTTTACAGATTAGTTTTACTCTGTGAATTAAGTAAAGTATTTTAATCACTGGGCAATATTTTTTTTTTCAGTTTGTGTGTTAACTGTGCAATTGCTTTCCCAGATGGGCACTTCTTACTCAGTATGTAGCAGAGGTGGAGCAGGCTAATGTCATGTCCATACATATGCCAAGATCAACATACATAGATATTAGTTTTAGTTGAGCAACACCTCTGTATAAATCTAAGATTGAATTAAAAGCTTGTAAATTAGCCAGATGAACATGCATAAATATTACACTGTAATGCTATAGAAAAGGTATGTGGAGTAGAATCGTGCATCATCAGCCTATCCTACAAAAACTATAGGGAGACAATTCTAAAAATTTCTAGCTTGATGTTCTCTGATGCTTCTCATATGATTTTCATTTTTGAGACATGCAGATGATGGTGATAGCAAATAGAACTAATGGTGAAAAATGTTACTAAACACTACTTCAGTACTTTACTGCTTGATTATGTAAAGCTCTGAAAAGCAATTTTACAGTAAAATATATACAAAACCTACAGTGTACCAACAACATCAATATGCTTCAAGGATGTTGTAGGGGACCTGAAGTATAAATGAGGAATGAATTCTCTCCTAAGTGTCAATCCATTTATTCAAGAGTATGTTTCTCAGTAGGATGGAAGAAGACTACACAGTGCGGTGGAAAAGCCCCTAACCCAATATATCACAAAAAATATCAAAATCAACACTGTACTTGAAAAAAATATTGTATCTAAATTGGTGCAGCTGTAATTTAGCACACAGACAGCTATGGAATTGCTGGTTAAGAGTACTAAAAGTATCTACTTAAAGAAAAGTATTGTCCAAAATAAAATACCTTCTGAACTCATATACAAAACAGTGTTTGTTTGTGATTCAAGAGTGCTTCAGAGTACCATGAAAAAAATCAATTTGAGGACATGGTCTCTGAAGTGGAAATAATAATGCCAATTCTGGGGTAGATGGTGATTGATGCTCTTTGTATATGTATAAAAATTCTAATTATAAAGAGTTGAACCATACTGTGTGAATGAGGAAGAAAAATAGGAGTAAGAAATACATGACTGCAAACTTCCTTCGCAGTTGTGTTTTACCCAAAGAAATGAAATGGAAGAATAGGTTTCATGATTCCTAAAGAGAAGCAGACTAAGGAATACAATTTAGAAATCAAATTCTAGTAAGATTTATAAAATTGGTGTTTGAAAGAGCGAGGTCATATGTTTTAAAACTTTTAAGAATTTTTGCTTTTCACTTGTGTCCATCACTTAAAGGGAAACTGGAAGAAAGAAGTATTAATCACTGTAGGAAGAAGGAACGTTCTAAATGATTAGAAGATTTTGTTTTTCAATAAAGATAGCGAAAGATCTCTCCGTTTTGGTAGGACTAGTTGCTTAGCGCATTTATTAAATGTCACAGTTAAGTTGTGTAAATTGTGTAGTCCATTTCTGTGACATACAAGTCCAAGAAGGTTTTATTCAGACCAGAATCTAAGGTGAACAGATTTTGATCGAGCTGTGCAATTAGAATCAAAAGCAAGTGTCAGGAAGGAAGAAGTATCTTCTTTAAGTATAACTTTAAGCACAGGAAAAAATAGCCATAAGTTAAATAAACTTTCACAAAAGAAGATTGCTCTTCAAAGAAACAGTTCTGGAGCACCATTCCAGTAGCAGCAGGAGAAGGAGGAATTGCCCCCTCACCCGTAGATTAACCTTCCCCTCTAAAGATGATCGGCTTAAAAAGGGACTAACATGGCTCAAATTAGAGTAATTGAAAACTCTGGAAGTCCCTTCTTGCATTGTTGCTGTTGTTCTTTTTAAAGTCAGGGTGACGTTGAAATCGGTAGCAAAACTCCAGGGAACAGGATAGAATGCTGATTTTTCAATAAGTAAATTACATCAAAACAAGTTAACTTAAAAAGGATTGTAATGCCTTTCCAAATTTACATCACGTTCATGAGATGCCTTAAAAAAATTACTTGTTCTTGAAAAAGCATATTTTATTTCATATAGGTTTATGGTTTGTTTAATTAATAAAAAGCTCTGCAGACAGATTGGGTAATAAGTGATCATACAGATGACATCCTAAATTCACTAGATATCATCTATTTAAATAATCTTTCATTATATGATCTTTTTGGACACTTTAAGTCTTGCTTGTTAGTTTACAATAAATAATATTTAATTCTGTGGGCATGTAGTTACGTAGCTATGTGCTATGTAGCTAGAGCTGTCATTTTATTTTTCTGTAATCTGAGCTTGTTCAATGTATTAGGTTAAAAATGTATATACAAAAGAAATACCTTTGATATTGTGGACATTTTCTCTGTAAGAAATATACAGGGAAAAAAAAAGGCACATTTTCTCCAAAACACCAATATTTTAAATAAACTTTCTTCAAAAAATTTCATAGTTCATAGTTTCATAATGTTTAAGAGTATTTATAGTGCTGAGGGGATTGTCTCACAGTATCTAAAAATAAAATGAATTAGCCTAACAACTCTCTTATGAGAGCATTATTACTGCAACCATTTTAAGCCCTGACATATCATATGACCCAATATGTCAGAGCCAAAATTAGGAGCGAGGGGTCTTTTGCATCTTGAGAATTAGCATCTTGCAAAATAGTTTAGTCTAGGAATGTGTTTGTTTTGGATAGCAAATGATTCTATAGAGTCCTTTAACTGAACATCATTCGTTTTTCAAGGTAAAGTTAAATAATAAAAACTACCAATTGTTTACAGTTCTTGAACTGTCAGTATAAAGCAGTTATCATACTTTATTGTCCTGTGTAGCTTGTGATTTTTTTTTGAACTGTAAGTGCTGTAAGAAAGAAGTAACTGTACTTCTTAAGAACGCTAGGCTACAAGGATGGATTCATCTGTAAAATAAGTTCCAATGTAACGAAAGCCCACAGAAAAGATTAGATTTTGCTTTTATTATGTGTTGAATTGTTTAGTGCATTTGAAATGAAAACTGAGTGGATGGCAGAACTACTTACATGTAGTTAAGTTAGAATCTAGTCTAGATGATGCCTTCTATCATTTACACAGAAATTAGTTCTTTATCTGGACCTCTGTGACAGAGTTTAGGAAGAGTCCTTTTCTTCCACAGAAGAAACAGAATCCTTCAAATAGAATCCTCCAGACAGAATCCTTTTTTGCTTTTTGCGGAGTGGGGCTGGATCCTCTGTAAGTCACCTTTTTTTTTCCCCCCATGAGATTGACAACAGGTGTAAACATAAATAGTTTTGAAAATCTTTGTTTCAGCTTACAGATTGTTCTATTTCTTTCATTTTTTTTTCTCTTGTATCTTAAACATTTAATATGGGGATTTTAAAGTGCTGCCTCTATAATGCTACAGGATACCCATACTAGTAATCCCATAATAATCTAAGAGATATAAATACTGAGATTTTAATATTGTTAAGTATCAGCTTTTTTGTATTATTAGTGTTAGCTAATTATCAGTTGAAAATTTGAACTACTTAAGGAAGATATCTTTTATTGACTCCTGATTAGTATGTTTTCCATCTGAGAGAAAAAAAAATAAGGGGCACACCTTTTTGATAAAAGATGATCCCGAGTCTAGACTTTTACAGGTTGACCAGCAGACTAGGATCAAAATAATGAACTTTTTAACTTTAACATTAGATTACGAGATTATCATCTTTAATACTGATCTCATTATTAGGATAAAAGTTTGATTCCTCATACTTTTAAGAATTTATTCTTTTTACTGTTGTAATGACCAGCAATTGTGTTAGATATTTGGGTCACCTTGTGTTAAAACTGCACAAAATTTTAACAGGAATCACATTTCCAAAGAGCGTGTAGTGTATGCTGACAGCACTAACAGAGTGCAAGGAGGGAGAAAGAACTGCAGAGGTACAGAGACATGCATCATTGAAGAGATGACATACACATTGAAGTGGGACTGAACAGCAGGCAGCAAGTTTATAATCATACAGCTCTGAGTGTATTTCATTCCCAGCTGTGTGGGCACAAGCTGTAGGTGTACACTGTTTATCCTACTCAGGGAATACCAAAATTCACTGGTTCAAGTTTTGATTAATATTGGAAGCGGAGAAGGAGACATGATCCATACAGATCCAAAGACAATCTCTGCATTTTTTTCATCCCTCAAGCACTCCTAGTCTGTCTCTTGTGCTTTATTGCTGCGGAGTTGCCCTTTAGCTACAGTTACAAGTGCTGACTGTTCACAGGGGATAATTGTCCCCTTGCAGTACAAAGAGTAAGAAAGAGACATGAAATTAAACTAAAAGGATGATGTAGGTCTTCAAGCAATATATAGCTAAGCTTTGGAGCTCTTCACTGCAAGATGTTATTGATGCTAACCATTTAGATGATTGGCTCAAAAACCAAGGGGACAAATTCAGGATTAAAAGGGATTAAATAGAAAATATATATGTCTGACTTTCATAGTCCCTATACTCCAAATTGCTGAAATATGAGGGCTAGTGTAGGAAAGTGTCACTACATCAGACACTACTCTATTCTTTTACACTTCTGTAGCGTTGAGTATTGATCACTCTCAGAGGCAGCCTAGTAGACTAAACGATCATTTGGTCTAATTCAGTATAGCATTGTTACAACTTTTCAATATCCGCATATTTTCATTCTGAAGTTGCTTTTGGCCATCCAAGTGAATTTGACTTTCATCTAAGACAAGGCTGGTTCCAGCAGCAAACTTCAGAGCACTGCTCGTCTCTGTGTTTTAGTGATATGAAGAATAAAACCTCCGGAAATAGCTAACCTCTCCCAGTCCTGCCTCTGAGGAACGCTCCTCTCTGTTACCAAACACGGGCATGGTACTACCTAGTACAATTGTGCTACCTGTAATTGCTCTGCGTTGTAGTGGGAAGATGGGATTAAGCTCAAGCAAAATAGTCTTTACATGATTCTGGATAAGGTAACCACTTGCCAATATGAAAGTCAGACTGACATTAGAGCAACCTCCAAACAACCTTCCTAAAGGGAAGGGATGTAGGTGAAATATATAGGGAGCAGCTTTCTGCCTCTGCCATGAGGTTGCAACTAGAGTATTACTTTGACCATGTAGGCAATGAAACACTGGTCTTTAGGTTGCTTCTTACAAATATAGGAATGCAGTTTCCTATGCTCAGAATGGATGTTCAGAATTTCTTATCTTCAATTCCTGTACAAATTAAGCCCCAGTCAGCAAAAAGGAGAAAAGGAAATCTGTCTACTTTCTGCAGAAGTGAAAGAAGCGTTTAAAAAAGACAGAAGAACACAGTTTACAAGGTTGGTTCTATTCTTTCACTATTTCAGTCTATTGCCTATTATTAAGTTGATAAAAACAATCGTAAAAGGCAATGTTAAAAGTTAGGTGCCAGTGTAAAAGCTAATTTTCATATAAGCTATCAAGCTAGTATTATAGTCCACCTATAAACTTATGTAAAATGCTACTATGTGAATAGGCAAAATAAAATCTAAATTACTGATTGTCCTGTCCTGGTCTGAAATAACAGAATTTTCAATGTGCTAGACAAAGTTAAGTAAATCTGAGATGAAAGAACATGCAAAGGAAAATGAGATACCACAGATCCAATCTGAGAGACTGTTTAGTTTTAAGAGTTTTGCAAAAACAAATCACAGCATAAACACATTGCATTTTTACAAACACTGATTTACAGTAAAACTTTATCTACAACTAGCTTATGTTTGGGAAATAGTAAGGTTTCTAACCAACAGGGTTAAAAACTTCACAAGGGATACAGATTGCAAAGTGTTTATTGTTTGGGCTGCTTTATAAAGATAGTCACACATTGTGCATTTGAAGCATTTTAGCTTAGTGGGTTTTTACACAAGCCAGTGATTTATCCGTTTTGTTATACACTGGGAGACACTGGTAGGAATTAAAAAAATGTTTAGGGTTTTGGGGTTTCCTTTTTCAGAATACAATTATCTACACTTCTAGCCTCTAAGAGGTCCAAAAGAGGAAAAACTATTTTGTCTTTAAAATAGTTAATAGTTTAAAATAAAGACAACCATAAAACAGCTCACCTTAGGCCGAAGTCGTAAGTGAAAGCAAAGGGTATGTTCTGTCTCTTTGGGAACAGTTCCTTGTTTACATTTCTTACACTGAGGCTAACTTTTGGATAAAGGATTCTGATAACTTTCCATAGATGAAATTTTGCGAGAAAATAAAAGGAAGCTGAAGGCATCAATAAATCGCCCCATTTATAACTACTGTGCAGAAGTGTGGGTGGATATGGACCCCAGAGTGATTGCTTTCAAGCCATCTTCTCAGTCTGAAAACACCTTTATAGCATTGTGAATAGATATTATGTGATATTATGTGAAGTGTTTGTCTGGTGGGACAGGAATAGAACAAAATGTTTGTGTGCCTCCACTATTTTCTGGTACAGAAGGACAGAGAGAAGATGGGAATCACTTAGCTAAGCTTTGGAGATGTCTGCTAGTGTACTTTACACAAAGGCTGATGCAGTATCTCACCGAGTCAAGCCATAAAATTCTATTAAAATACAAAATTATATTTATTTTTAGCCTTGAGAAACCAAATATTTGGTGGAAAGATGGTTTAGGAAGAAATTTCCTAGTCTAAACTGATAAAGCACCACCTTCTAATAAGAGCTTACATGCAGTGGTCCAACATGGTACCCTTTTTCTCTCCTGTATTTAGCCGATGATTAAGATCCCTACTTGCTGTGTGCTATTAGGCCTTCACTGGACAAGCATTGTCAAATCATGTAGATTTGACAGCTTCAGATCGATACTATGTTCTACTGAAAGAGTCTTGAGGAAGTATGGCTAGGATCTGTATTTCCTCCCGTATAACCTTTGCAAGTGTTTTGGTAGCTACTGGAGGACCTGGTGTTCCATGTATAAAGTTACCTTTACTGGAGAGTGATTCGGTGGCTGATTGTGTATGGGATGTTCAAAACTGCCACTCCAAATTATGGCAGGGTTTACTTTATTTTGACAGTGTATGTTTTAGATCAAGCATGTTTGAGCATGAGTTTTCAAGCCAAAAGAATGTCCCATTTGGGATCTTTGATCTGGAAACCTCTCTCTCTTACTGAAGCACAGAAAAGCTGGCTGTGCTTTTAGAATAACTAAAAAATTTAGAGATTGTGGGCAAAGCTCAAGGCAGGAGCCACGCTATGGGACGGTTATCTGTGTTGTGCTGGCTAGAGGAGCAATGCAGGAAGAAGAGCCTGCTCTAGGTCACTGAATTCTGTGCTTTCATTACCCCTGTGAGTAAGAATTTAGTGTTAGCGTTAGCATAAGCATTTAGCATTTTGCATTTAGTATCATCCTTCTCTGCCATCACCACATCAGGAAAGTACGATTTCCCATATGTGCTCTTTCCACCATTTTTCTTCCTGACTGAAGGAGGTTTACATTATAGAATAGGGTCTAATGACAAGAAAAGAGTCAGTGCATTAAATTATTCCATTATTTTTTGCTTGTAAATCATAAATGGATTAGCATACCCTAATAAGAACATGTGATTAGTCTGAAACATTATTTTGAGCTATTCAGTTAACTGAATTCAGTGAACTCTCTTTTTCTTCCTTCTCTTACTCAACTGGTGCAAAACATAGTTCTATTAAAAACATAAAGCAGTGGAGTTTGAAAGAGAATTAAGTTCACAGGCAATGGTGACCATTTTATCTGTTTTGCGAACAGCATATGAATTTCATTTGGTAGTCTTTTACTGTATTTTATGTTGGTTCCACATGTTTTTAACATGTATCTCAGGGTGTATATCTACAATCACAAGCTGTAAGTGTAGAGTGTCTATGGTTTTGTTTATCCAAATAAACAACATTTTGGAAAACAAAATGCTCATCATTATAGGAAACAAAGTAACAAAACCAGAAACCCAGGATGCATTCTAGCCCCTGCATGTGTGACGCACGTAATTGCCCAACCAGAAAGCATACTTTTATGGGTTCATTTAAATTCCAAACAAATGTGTGAACAAAACAAAACAAAAACTCAATGGGAAGGGTTAGTGTGTTTACATGACTCTCTGGCATATTCAGATTATGTAGTGCGATTTGTTCTGCAGCTGCTTCAAATTAAGAACAGGTGTAGAAGGCAGATTATGCAAATACTCATATTAATGTAATTGTCAAATTGGTGTGTTTATCACTGTGCCTTTAAAGAGTAGACCGTGCTCTTATTTTACATGTAAATTAGCTTTATTCTTGAGAGCTACTATTGGATAATGAGCTTATAAATGAAAAATTCCTAGCATACGGAGAAACATTTCTAAAATGCGACATTTTCTTGTCTAGCAATTTATTTTATGCATATTATGTAAACGTTCTGAAATTTGTTTTGTCTTTTTGGCAAAAACTATAGCCTGTGAAGTATTGAACTCATTTCTTTTAGTTTTCATTTGAGTTCATATAACCATTAGCAGGACAACATCTGATCCCCTTCATCCTTTTAGTGCTTATTTGCAAACCTTCATTGGCTTTTATGCCTCTGTTGCTTTACATCCTGAAGAAATACACATTAGGAGGAGAATATTTCTTGTTTAAAATCACTCTTCTATTTTTAAAAACATGCTATATTTTAACAAACATAAATTGAGTCTCATTTTATATATATATATAATATATATATATAATATATATGAGCGTGTATTTTTAGACATTATTTACCACATACTGCTAATACTGAAATGTGTAGATTTATAAATGTTTGACTTTATTATATTTTTAGATTAAAGGGATTTGGTATCCAGAATTAAAGAATGATGGGTCCTTTTATTTATTTTCTTGAATTCAAAGAGCTGTTTATTAATAGGGACTTTGTTAACAAAACTTATCAGCATAAAGGTTGGTGGGCATTATGATTCTGTGCTGTGGCATCTTTCCTAATTTCTGTCTTTCACCTTTGACACAGACTGCAGGCTACAGATTGCAGCAAAGTCTTTCTTTGGTGGGCATTGCTGTGGAACAGGTGGGCACTGTGACTTACTTTAAAAAAAAGAAAAATAAAGAAGAGTCTGATTTGCTTTCTAATGTGTTTCAAAAAACACATTAACTTGTTAGTAAGTTCAGTGTAGAATTCAGAGCCATACAATTTCTTGCTACTCTTTATCCTCAAAACTCTACATTTTGTACTGGTAATGCCTGAGACCAACCAAAAAGTGTGAGGGTCAGATTTAAAGGAGGTGGCTGTTAATTCCTCAGAACTCTTTTCTCTAAACCACCCATGAGGAAGAACAGAGCTAGAACAACTTTATTTTCCACATGTTGCTTCTTCAGTTCTTCAATATTACAGTGATTTTCAATGTTCTTATCTTGACTGATCAAGGTTTTTTAGACAGCCTGTTACCTACCTATATAACCTCAATCAGTTATAAGCACGCTCTTAATGGAATGAAAGCTGTCTATTTAAATATGAAAAGGTTGGCAGGAACTTAATGTTATAATCTTAAGATGATAAAGCTTTTCTTTTGGTCTAGTGTGACTGTATCACATTACAGTACAAACATCTACTAGAAAAAATCATAATTCCTTTTTTGTATTCACTTTGATTTATATACATAATTTCAGGATATTATTGTGGGGTTAATAGCGTTTGCATTCAGTACAGTTTTTACTTCCATTTGGCTAGTTGCTGTTGGAGATGTTTGCATACAGAAATGTCAGTCAAAGCTATACAATATAGATAACTTACAGTAGCTAGTTGAAGCTGGTTGCAATGGTGCTTTCTATATCAGAAGTATCATATGCACATTATAACACAGAGAAAATGCATTTTTCACTGCACTTGTTTACAAAAGCTAGGAAACTGGCCCAAGATATCTTGGCTTTAGTAAATTTTTCACAGATTTTTATGGGAACTATTTTAAAAGGGGAAAAAAAGTGTCTAGAAAGAAAAAGACAAAGAAGAAGAAATAAAAAGACCACTATTACTTATTCCTGTTTAATACCTTTTGAACTGCGTAATTGATAATTATTTGCGTTTATTTCTTATTTTTTTGCAATTACTTTGGTCTAGGTAATTGCTTTCAGAACATTTCATTGCTAAGTGTACAACTTCTATGACCATAGTATCACAAAAAACATTAAGGAATTTGAACGCTTTTTAATAAGCCTGTTGGTATATTCATAGAATTAAAGAATGTTTCTCCTCCAGTGCCTTGGTCTTGTTCCAGCAGTTGCTTCAGGAAAGAGCTACTTAGTATTTTGTTGTTCTTGAAACACACACATTTTAAAAGCTCATATTATATACAATTATTAGAAATATTTCTTCTCTTATTTTTTCTTTGAAATAATACTATCGAGTCAAACTTTCTATGTTCAGGATATAGAAAAAGTAGAAGATTGTGCTGGTGAAATATGGCTAGTTCACTGTTCCAAAACATGTTTGCAGGGGCCTTTTTTAGGAAAACAAACAAACAAACAAACAGAGTTTTATGATGACATGTGAGTGGAGGAGCTAAGGCAGCAATTTATTTATGGACTACCAGCAATTTCCTGGGCTATGCAGCAAATCATACAAGTAAACATAACTATATCTCAGCTTCTTTGTATCTCATTCAAAGCACTAAGTCTCTAAAGTCAGGACTGTTTCTAGTTATACATGCAAGAGTGTGGGGATATATAGGTGATTGAAATCAAAACATATTTTAAATAAACTTACATAGTTTTTATTGATCAATCATTATGCCTCATGGAAGTCTACTGATTACAAGATGTGCTGCATGGATGCATTTCCATATATATATGAGCCGAATATATTTCTTTCTGGAATGACAGCCAAGTTGTTTTCACTTTCCATAGTGTTAATTTTGTTTAGAATAAGATTGATGACTTCTTTGCTTTTGTGAAACTTACTCTTTTCATTCCGTGCAGGGCTCTTTCTGTGCCCATATTCAGCCACTTCGTTTCTTATTAGGGGATTACTATCTTGTCTTCTTTTGTCTTCTTGTGACAGAAGTATTTGTATTCCTACTTTGTTTTCCAGTAAAAGGGGAAAGGGGAAAGCAAGCTTTCTCTGCTAGAGCTCAGGCCACGGCCACCCTAGGCGTTAGTTTGCAAAATAGTTTGTCTAGCAAAAGACTGCTGTTCATCTTCTCTTATCTGCTCAGCAGTAGGACCTCTAAATCAAGGAACTGGCAATTGTTATTACAAATCAATGTTCTGTGCAGCTCCATGTGCAATTCACTGGCTAAGCTGAGCTGTTTATTGTGTCAGCTAATAAAGAATATGTTTGATGTTATTGTACAAAATATTGTTATGTTAGCAGCTTCAAAGTGGCATACAGAATGACAAAATTTCTTCTTCAAAATGTACATTCTCTAAAGAATGCATGTGTTTTCAGTATTCCTTTTTTCCATTCAAATATCTGATTTCAGGACCAGATTTTCAGAAGAGTTGAGCACCCAGGACTCCATTGACAGCATAAGCTGCAGCTGCTCAACCTCTCTACAAATGAAACCCCTAAGTGTTTAGCAAAATTTAGGGCTTCACAGTAGTCTAAACCAAAGGCATTTTTTCTTCATAGACTTCATCAGATCTTATGTTTATTTATCAGGCATTATTTGTGTTTTCCTAGATGAGCAGTTAAGATTTTTTTTTCCATACTGTTTTTTTTTTCCTTTGTTGTATATTGTGAATTAAGCAACAATTTTCAAAGAGACTGCTGGATACTTTGCCAAATCATCCTAAAACTGTGTGGCGTGTTTTGATTTTAACCAAAGATACAGCTGCAGAGCTGTAAAGCAGTCAGTTTCCCTTATTATGACTAGTTCTACAACTTGTACTGTTTTAAATTGCCTGCAATTAGCATATTTCAACCTTATTTTTAGGTTTAAATTGCAGTGTGAGAGTGTACTCTCCTCTTAGCTAATTAGTGCTATCAAGGAACAGTAGGTTACCTCATTAGTACCATGTGCATTTAATTAAAGAAGAGAAAATTGGAGTTAACCTCATAGTTAATATTTTCACAGAGTGCTGCAATGCCAACACCTTCAATTGGAGTCACACCCCTGTGTATCTAATTATTCGCCGGTGCCAAATAAGGTTAGCAAGGATACCACCATGCTGTTGACAAAATAATTTAGACGGAAATGTTTGCTGGTTTCTGATATGAAATTGCAGTTGGAGCAGATTGTTTTTATTTGACTACACTGGGGGTCACAAGCTATTTTTATTGTTTACCCACCCCCCTCTTTTACGTTCGCACCCAATCTAGAAAGAAAGCCAAAGACAACATGAGGCACTTAATCTCATGCAAGCAGTCTGTTTTGCTGCATCTTCACCTTGCAGATATCTTAGCAAGCTAGGTATAACCATTTTGGGGGCTACAAGTATTGTTGAAATTAGTACAATTATCTTGTGCGTTTTGGAGGAGTTATAAGCAAGCAGATACAGAGAACAAGGTATCTTCCCTATGTATAAGTATAGGTAGGAAGTGTGGGGACATTAACTTGGTACACCTTCAGAGGGCTTGATCTAACGTGGAGATGAGTGCCCTGAGTTCCTCTAGGTTTTACTGAACCCAACCTGAGGATGCTTACCATCCGCAATTTAAGCCCTGTAGTTTATGTCTGTGTAGAGAAAATAAATAAATAAACTCTTTAGAATATATAATATAAAATGCATTTCAAAACAAAATTAAAGGAAACAGTGATTTTCATCATTAATCTGAGATACCGATGGTTAAGCATTCTTTTTTCCAGTCTGATCTATATGAGCTAACTCTCTGCTTTAGAAATTGGGTTTTCTTATTGTACCAGACTGGCAACATGATGACTATGACCTCATTGTCTGGTAGTTGTTTCCTAAATCAATGCATTTAGCAAGCTCTTTAAGATATGCTTAATTTTAAAAATATGATTGCAACCTTTATTGCTATGAAAGAGATTGAAGCATTTCCTTGAATGTTCTGTCAAATAAAGATCTTGGTGGTTTTTTACTAGACGTTCAGGTTGCACCTAAAGGGCTCAGCATTGCAGAATCAGGTGTTCTGCAAGCAAGCAAATGAATTTCTCTTCCAAATGTTATTGTCCAGTGCTCCTAATATAGCAAATAAATTTGGGCAAGCCATCTGTACTATCTGTGGTTCAGTTTGTCATCTATAAAATGGAAATGCCAATACCTCGGGTATTTAGGGTAAATTAGTTACTGTTTTTGTGCAATACTTCAGTCTCCAGTATTACAGTACTACTTTGTGAAAACAATATAGATGCCAGATCAAATTTGTACCAAGTGTATTTAATGTTTAGATCTGTGGGATCATGATTGAATTCCTATAATAGTTTGCTTTATTAAAGAAATCTTCATAGCAAATCAAATAATTTTTCTTGCCTATTCTTTCAACTTATTTTGCTCAAGTGCTTACATTGGCACATGGATGCTTTAAATAGTCACTTTACAAGCTCACTTATAACCAGTCACTTTGACATTTAGAGCTACTGTTCAAATGACAATAATGGGTGACCTTTTTAATTTTTTTTTATTTTATTTTACATTGAAGCAAGAGAGAGACTCTTCAAACATTGTGCCTTTCCCATATTAACTTCCAAACTGCTGATGCCTCAGGATCTGTTATATGTTTAAGGGAACAGTTTGATTGAATGGCAGGGGAAAACTCTGAAGGCAATTTAAAAATAGAATAAAATTTCCGTGAGAAAAGAATGTCTTCAGTATTCACTTACCAATTTTATTCATGTTTTGTGTACAGTTGCTGTAAGTAATTTGGAGTTATAAACTAGACTAGTTTGTCATTTTTTTCTTGTTAAAGCCAAATTGCATTTTATCTAATACCCTCTTTAGCCATAAGGGTGTATTTGCAGGGTGCAGGGAAAGAAAGAGAAACAAAAGAGTGAAAAAATACATTTTAAAAATAAAGGAAGAATAAGTTATTTGGTCCTTCATATTTGCTTGAGGAAAACTTTTGGAAATTATACCAGATAGACACATCTGTAGCTTGACTAAACCCCTTTCTGTCTGTAACACAACATGAAATGGGTACCAATTTCATCTGTACTGGAAAAAAACTGACAGCCCTTTGCAGTACCATCATTATCATCTGAAAAGATCTTACCCTTCATCAAGAATGACCAATTAATAATGGTAAAATCACTGCACTGTAAAGAAACATTATTTGGTTTTGGACTTGGTTTAGTATTTCTTTGAGGTCAAAATCTAAGAAAATCTAATGGCTGGACCATCTTAAGAACTTACATATATATACATATGCTCTGACTGAGTGTCAAAGTGAAATATTCTATATTCTCACTTCCAGAGCTGTGTCTGTGTAATAATATCTTAAGCAGAACCTTAAGCTGGACAGCATTAATCCATAAAAATTTTAGCCAGATTTGAGGATTTCATGGCTTAACCATCATCCTTAAGTGAAAAAGATACCTCTTTTAGCAAATTTTCTATATGTAATGCCACTTCATATGAATTCATTGTCTAATGCTGCTATTAATTAAAATTAGTTGCTACATTCTATAAGTTATTACCTAGTTTTGCAATTCTTTTTATCTTTTCTATGCTCCCTAATGAACAGGATAATAGGGCCGCACTTTTTTCTTTCCTCTTTTTTTCTTTTTAATTCTTGTAACTACTATCATTCAATTACAATTCCTAGGCATGTGTTATTTCCAGTAATACATTTCAGGTAAGGCATTTTGTTTATTTTATTTGCTTATTTCTTTTATTTATTTATTACTGGACCCTCCGTACTTTGGCACAGTTTTCACTGACAGTACAAAATCAGCAGCGTCATATCTTTTCCCTAGCAAAACAGTCAGATGACCAGTAAGCAGGAGGGGGAAAAAAAAAAAAAAGACATCTCTTCATGATTCAATCATTGGTTTTCTTGATGTGTTAAAGAGGGGAGGTAAAAAGAAACATTACAAGATAGAAAGCCGGGAGCTCTATGTTTGTATAAAATGTATTTTAGCATGTATCACATTGCAGAAAGAAAATATCTGTGTGACTGCATGCAAATAGTGTTTTATAATAATGTAAAATTATTATTTTCCTGTGTGCATGGTTTTTTAATGCTTCACTGTGTTCCTACACAACTGTAGATGTTGCTTCCTCTTGAATTTTCTTTGCTGTATGTGGTTTATTAAAAGGGAAGAATGCTTTGTAAAAAACACTCTCCACTTACACAAAATTAAGTTTACAATTGCATAAAAGAAATTACTGTCATTTAGGAAGCCAAGCATTTCAGCAAATTCCTAGAAAAGTAAAAAGGAAATAATGATTATCAGTCATGAATTGTGGATTTAGAGGATCATACTATAATGTCTAAAAGTAGCAATTTAATAGAAAATGTAGATGCTCTTGTGAAGAATATGTCTGAGATTAAAGATATTGAAAATAAGGAAGAGGGTTTTTTGTTTATTATTTGTTATAAAATTTGTCTAGAGATGTTTATCTCTTTTTTTATTGAAAATTAAGAACTGGCTTAATTAAAAGTTTCAGAAAGATTCTTTTCAAGTACAGTTTAGTTTTTATTAATTTCTTAAAAAGTCGATACATTATCACTAATTTTATTTGAAAGGGGAATTTCATTAGGGAAGTAAAATCCAGCAGAAACTCTATTAAAAACATGCACATGCTGAAGGAAGTTAGTGTATTGCAAAGCACAAATAAGTTGTAATTCAGGAAATGCCATTTCCTATATTTAAATGTGTATTTAAATATTGTAAAAATAAGAAATAATTTTCTGACGTTCTAGAATATATTCTCTATATACTGTCCTTTGTGCCATTTTCTCCTACAAAACCAGCATTGCATTTTTAGACTTTTAAAGCAGAGAAAGCTTTTGAAACATGCAGCTGAAGTGAGCTACAATATGACATGAAGAGACACCTTTCAACAACTTGTAATATGTGTTCTTGCCCTCTAAGCTTAGGTAATAGATCTGCAGAAACCCCGCAAGCAAACCCTTTGCTGGACAAAATCAGTATGGATTCTCTGTAATTCTGATATTTTAAGTGCAAGGAAGACTTCAGTATTCTAATATTGTTTCTGTGTTAGTCAATACTATATTCCAGTTATAACAATGAAGATAAAATGTCATTTTTTTGCATAAGAATTTGTGCGTATTTTATTTTGAATCACGACAGTATTTGAAATTGCTGCTTGAGCAGCCAGGTACAGCATCGACTGCACCAGTGGGAAATTCAGCGCCCTGCTTTCCAGGAGACTTTCTCCCTCTCACTGCAAAGGAAATAGATTGCCAGCTAATGGCAGTGATTTCTTTTTTCTCAAATCCACCTTAGGCAGCAACAAAATCTGTATCAAGCAAGTAGTTGAGGTTTATTAGTTTGCAACATCTCAAGTTAGCAATTCTGTTGATAGAAAAAAGTCTGTATTGTTTCAGTATTTCCTATTTAGCAACATCAGTCTGTTCATTAGCATCTTGGCTAAAATATCTTTCACTAAATTGCATTTAGTTTTGGTATTTTTTAATTATTTTTTATTTCTTCAAGACTGTGGTATGTGGCCTTCTCTGAATATCTGGTTTGTGTGTCCTTTTTCTCTATAATCTCTCTGGAAACAAGCTTGCAAAAGGAGGAGCATTTGATATGTTGTTGATAAGGGAGATGTGATTACCTGCAGTCTATTCTGTCACAAATTAAGCTTCCTTCCTCACCTAACAATATAATTTATAAACAGGAATTAGTAGTATTGCATTTGTGTAGTATTGCAGCGTAGTATTCTAGCTATAGCTATATCTGCATGCCCGGGCAGTTTTAGCAGTGTTAGCGGTTTCCTACATTTTCGGCTTGCCTTGCAGCATCTCCAGGTGTTCCTCCAGCCTGGCCATCCTCGGGCACTGGCAGGCGCCTCTGGTGAGAGATACCACAGGGCTGCTACATGGTCTAACCCTGGTCTGCTAAAGTTGACTTAAAAAAAAAAAAAAAAAAACACACATACACACACAGACTCTTGTCTTATTGGCAAAATAACAAAGCTCTTTTCCCTTAAGCCGTACAGAAATTGTAACCAAAGGTGACTTTTTACACTAGGTGACTAAGGACAGACGCACTTGGATAAGATGGGGTCTCGCATCTCATCAGCCACCCCTTGGGCTGTGCAGACAGGGCCACTAGGACTAACAGAGTTTGTCAGCTCTGCACTGCTGGAATTCTTTTCTTTTTAAAAAAAATAAATGACTTCTGTCATGAAAAGGGAACTGACACCAAAAGATTTATGAGAAAATAAAATTGATTTTATGATGGGAGCTGACAAAGTTGATAAAAAGTTCATACTTGAAGCTTCTCCTTTCTTCCATTACCTTCTTTTGTGCAGGCATTCATGTCTTCATCTACCCTTAGCCAGCCTGCATAAGCTTTTCTCAGCAATCACAGAGTTTCTCTTCTCCCAATTCAGCTCTACACTTTGGTGGTTTTCTTTTTAATTGCTCCTTCGGTATTTTCTTCAGAAAACCTTTACTGTTCATCCAAATGACAAATCTAGTCAGCATCTTTGCAGTCCAGTCCATGTAATGTTTCCTCTATAAAAAAAAAAAAAGAAAAATCCCATCTCTGCCTGTGGATGCTTAAAGATCAGCCTAAAGACCAATGTGAATAACCTTTCTTCTCTGACCCATTTCCTCCATCACTGTCAACTGTATCACTCTGTTGGTTGTCTCACGAGCTTGGAACGTGCTATGGAACGGCATATTGAATTTATGCATCTGTCTTTGTCTTCCCACCTTTGCTGAAGTACATCTTTTCTTCTAACTGTGTGCATGAGCCTCTCCTGCAGGTTCTCCTAATTCCAGTTACTATAACTGGCATCTTTCCTGCACGTGACAAATGTTATCGTGTCTCACTACTGCCACTGCTCTGCACAGACTAGTTTTCCTAGTCTCTTTCTCTGTGTCTTTCCCCCATTTCTCTTCAAAATATCGAACTACAAGCTGTTGATTTCTGGTTTTTAAATCCTTCACAGACTGTTTTCACCATACCCATTATTTTTCATGAAGTTTTTTTTTAAAAAAAGGCAAAAAGCAGTCATTAATTTCCTGCTTCTGGATTTTCAGATAAGTCCCATGTTTCTCCTGTGCTGTCGGTAACGGCTGTGAGGATCTTCCCATAAACATCAGAGAGATGCCTCATTATCCTACTTCAAGTCCATCATTCAGACTGTGCCCATTTATGCATAGAAAGCTTAGCAACGTATATTGCCTACTAACATGACAAGCCTTTCCTGTCAGTCTGTCTCTGTCATCTCTTGTATTTCACAGAATGGTCATTTTATTCTGCACTTGTGCAGTGCTTACAGTTTGTCCCTGGTCAGTAACATGCAAGTATTCGTATAATTGTAGTTCTCCTTCTTCTACTGCTACTGTAACTGCTACTGAGTCTTTCAGCAGCCTGTATGATTTATCGTGTGTATTGAAGTACTTCATTCCAACAGGATAAAATAAGACCTTATAATTATTTTTTCTGCATTACTGATTTCACTAGAAGTTTTTGGTGGTCTGACCTTTCTGAGAGATAAATCGTGTTTTTTTTTTTTTTGTGGCTTCAGAGTTTACTGAGATTGCAGAACATACAAATCACTATTGCATCTACTAAGAAAACTCCTTTATTTTCAATCTACAAGAAATATTTGCAAGCATCTCCAAAATAAATTAGTTTTTAATGTAAAGCCAAGAGATGTGATTCACAAGGACATTCAAAAGCCTTTGACACAGTCCTTCACAAGAGGTTATTAAGAAAACTGAATAGTTCTGGATGAAAGTTAAAGTTCCATCAAAAATTGGAAACAAGTTCCGAGACATAAGATAAAGTCAAATAGTCAAATTTCATAATGACAGAAGGTTAACATTTTTGTCTACTGCAGGCCTATACATAAACAGTATTTAGTGATCTAGAAAAAGGGATGAAATATGTGGTATGTGTCCAAATTTGAAGATAACCAAAAGGTGATTTAAGTTTACCAAGATTAGAGATGACTTTAAGGCACTCCAGAGGAATGTAGAATGGTAAGTGAATGCCATGATGGTAGAAGAAACTCACTATTAATTGCACATTGAAGTCATGTGTTACACATATGACTGTACGTATGTGATGCTTACACCGTGTTTGTCCTCAGGCAATTTAACTGCTTACATTGTTTACAGGATGGTTAAAAATTAACAAGAATCACAGTATGGGAGAGGAAACAGTTTGTACTTTCCTCGGAATGCAGTTAATACTGAAACAAAGAAACAGAATCCAAGATGCATAAAAATTGATGAGATGCATGCTGACAAAATATTACAATACCATTTTCATTGGAAGTATGATCTCATGATATTTTACTGATGTTTCATTTTAATACCAAAAGCTGTTCAGTACCCTGAAGAAGGATCACTTCTTTCTTCCCTCTCTTGACAGATCTTTCTGTTTTGCAGTCCAACTATTTCCTGCCATATTGTGTATCTGTATGTAGCTCTTAGTAGAGCTCTATTAAGACAACTGCAGGGGAATGTGGCTTCATCTTCATGTACAGCTCTACATCTGAGAATCTGTTCTATGTAGTATTTTCAAACAGCAAGAACTATTACTTCAAGACTGTAGAAAAAGCTAATTATTTTGCTAGATAAAACATAGTCCAAATGTAAATGTTCTTAAGCTTGTTTCTAAAAAATATTAGTAGAAATGGAATATCTGTTAGCTGAGGGAAAAAAAATGTTGTATTCAATGTCTGAGAAATTTTCTTACTCCCTAAATCTGAAGCAGACAGCACAAATATGTCATTTGACTAACTTAGGAAGTTTTGGTTCTTGAGGACAGTGATGTCAGCTTATTTACCCAAACAGTTATCCAAACTACACAAAACCTGCCTTTGTGCAGCTAAAAGTACAGTACGCCCAGTACAGATTAGGGGCTGACCTGCTGGAAAGCAGCTGCAGAGAGGGATTTGGGAGTCCTGGTTGACAACAAGGTGACCATGAGGCAGCAGTGTGCCCTCGTGGCCAAGGATCCTGGCTGCATCAGGAGGAGCGTTGCCAGCAGGTCGAGGGAGGGGATCCTGCCCCTCTGCTCAGCTCTGGTGAGGCCGCACTTGGAGTACTGGGTGCAGTTCTGGGCTCCCCAGGACAAGAGGGACGTGGAGCTTCTAGAGAGGGTCCAGTGTAGAGCGACAAAGATGATTAAGGGACGGGAGCACCTATTGTAGGAGGAAAGACTGAGTGAACTGGGCCTCTTTAGCCTGGAGAAGATTGAGAAGGAATCTTATCAATATGTACAAATACCTGAGGGGAGAATGTAAAGAGGATGGGACCAAACCCTTCTCGGTGGTGGTCAGTCACAGGGGGTAAGGCATAATGGTTATAAATTAAAACACAGGAGGTTTCATTTACATATGAGAAGAACTTTCCTGTGAGGGTGCCAGAGCCCTGGCACAGACTGCCCAGAGAGGTTGTGGAGTCTCCTTCCCTGGAGATCTTCCAGACCTGCCTGGATGCCACCCTGTGCCACGTGCTCTGGGTGTCCCTGCTGGAGCAGGGAGTTGGACTAGATGACCTCCCTCCCAACGTCAGCCGTTCTGTGATACTGTGATTATGTGAAATGACTTTAACCTTTTAAATAAATACGTGTTATGAATTCTCTGTATAGGCTTTTTCAGGTTCAACTTACCTTACAGTGCTTTGTTCAGCTTTCGGCTAGTTGATCTCACTCAGTCCTTTTCTGTTACATAGTTTTATCAGTCTAAAATATACTAAGAACAAAATATAGCACAGACCCTTCATTATTCGTATCACAGGAGCATTGTATTAGTTGCAGAAGTGGCACTGCATAGAAAAGTCTTACATTTTATGACATGAGTCTTTTTCCTGGCACTGATATTTCCATGTCTTTGCACAATTCCTACCTAAAAGGTGATCCTGTTTCAGTGAGATCTCCACAAATGTTGGATTGTGCCTTTTACACTAGAAGACCTCAGAATTATGAATGGTTTCTTTCATAATTTTTCCTTAGAGTTGCAGGTAAAGATTGCAGGCAAACAGGAAATAGATCTTAGACAGAAAACTCCAGATTCTCTGTCTTCTTTACCTTTTTAGAGGTGCAGTCTCGCAAGAATTTAATATAGAGACATTTAGAATGGGCTGGAAAGAGAACCTTGTGGATGCCTTGGTTTTCCCCCTGCCAAACAAAAATGCCAGTTTTCCCTGCCACCTAACTGCGGATACATACAATTAGCTATTTTCATCCATTTCATGATTAATTAATAATTCTAAAAACTTTGGAATCAGGTTCATACTAACCATTCAGAAAATTCTAATTTAAATGAAAGTAAAATATGTGTCATATGCTATGATCATCTGGACCAAGACATAAAGCTATGACAAAGCTCTCACACATATCTCACACATATCACCGTATGTGAAAAGGAGTTTTCGTATTCGTCAGAACATTTCCCATGTGCTTATATGGGTCACAGTAAGATGTTATCCTATACACACATCATTTTCTAGGAAGTCCTTTTTTTTTGATAGTTTGCTTTTGTTTTCAGTGCTCATCCTCCTAGTTGGCGGTAAGTGTTTTGCTCTTATCTGTTGTAGCTGCTACACTAAAGATTTGGGACATTTCCAGAATTCATTTTCCAAGAATAAAAATTCTTTAGAAAGGTTTTCTTCTTTGTTCAAGATCTTAAAAATTCCATAGTTACCTCCTTCCCCAACCCATCAAAATGAGAAATTTTCATACTCATTTTACAAATATACTATAACAGTTCAAATATTGAGTCTTTAAAAATATAAAGTCTAATCTAATGTACATGAATTACCTATTATTTTTATATTTCATTCATCCTTCATTTAAAAATCACATACAATACATATTTCCATTTTATTGGCATTGTGCTTTACTCCATCTCGATTACATGCATTTTGTGTGCACGTGTGTCCATGAGTGCTGTAGAAGCTAAGCATATAGACGTCCGTCACAGAGTTCTGGTATTTCTACATACTGTTAAATGAGTTGCACTGATTGTCTTAATGAAAGCTTACTCCTGAATTGTGCAACGCAGGAATACTTGAGTCTTTCAGTTATATACTCTCTTTTTCCAGTTTTCTCTCCTCAGGCTTGGACTACCTGTCTGTAAAGCATATTTTCCAATTATCCTATTTATCCTATTTAACACTACAGTCATATCTCAGACTCTCTGGATACTGGTTCTCTGCTTCTCTGTTTTTTTTTTTTTTTTTTTTTTCTTCTTTGTACCCTGCCTTATGGGGAATACAGAAGGCTGTGTTTGTACAGAGTTGATTTTTTACTCTTTAGAAAGTCTCCTGCTTCTATCATCTAAAGAATGTGTAAATCTCATCAGACTAATTGCAGGTAGGCTGGGTCAAGACCCTTGAGATGAATGCCAAGATTTGTTGGATACAGTCCATAGCAACTCTGGAATGGTTAGATCAAGAGGGCCATTAAATATAGAGATTAAAACTCCAAATGCTTGTTCTTCAAGAAAAGCACTGAGCTGCTTTCCATTTTCCATGAGTAACATATCTATTTCATTGCTATACAGCCTTTTTCATGCGACTTTGAGAATAAATCTTACTAATATTTTTCTGAACAGCTCTAGGACTGCCTTTCATTTTAAAGTGTCATACTTTTTAAATGAGACACTTCATTCTTCAAAGACAACGTATTTAAGCTCTACTAATCTCTTAAATCAGCTAAATGCCCAACTCTGATCCTGGAGGACACCTCTTTAAAACACATATCTTTGCACTTCAGTAGGTATTTGGTATTAATCTCTTCATGCTGTAGAAAATGCTTTAAGTGGTCATCAGGTTATCTTTGCTTATTGGGTTATCACGCAGAACTATTTGGGTGAAAAGTTTACAAAGTATCACTAGACTAGAGAATTTAGCAAAAGATACAAAAGCTTGTGGACACAGAGAGGGGATTTCTGAAAATCGGATAACATACTTTCAGAATGATATATTTAATGATTTACATTTCATTTATGTCTTACTTCTCAAGAACGTTCCTATTTTACTTCTTTACTTCTAAGCATGAATCCAAAGAGTGCCACTACCTTTCTGGGAATCCAAGCTATTCTGAGCTTTCTCTCATCGGGTGTCTAGCATAAGCTGCCAAGTACACCTGGATAAAAGTCATTTTTTGTAAGTGATTAATTAAAAAAAAAAGGTTCCTTTATGATTGGAAAAGCTGAGATTCAAATAATTCCTGCAGGACCTTGCATATGAGGACTTTTGAGGAAAAAGAAGCAATTAGCCACAGATTTTATGGGTACTTACCTGGTCAGGAAGGTTTGGAGCCACTAAGTTGAAATACGGACAGCACCAGCACCAAGGGCACCCTAAGCAGCGACCAGTGTGTAGAGTAAGCTTTTGTGGTGAAGTGCTGCGAAAGTAAATTGTTTTCTGTTTAGTGTGCCAATGTCTTTTCTTCTTCAACATGGAAATTTACAGATGCATACAGCTCCATACAGTACTCAACTGGAAATGTTTTGAAGTTGCGTAGATCAGAGGACAAGTGTTTTCCTTAAGCAGCTTCCATAGAAATGTGTGTTCATCTACACTTATTCATGAAATTGGTCTTGTGTAAGCTATGTAAAGCTTCAGCTGGTCATCCGTGTATTATGTTGTACCATTTGAGACACAACCTGTCTTTATGTATGTCGTCAGTTCAAAAATACTCTGTTGTGTACACAGTATCAGATTGAGTGAGTGAGTCAGATCCTACTATCCTGTCTCTTCAAGTAACTATTCCAGGTGCATTGGGAAGGGGCAGAGGGTAAGAGAATAAGACAGAATGAACACATGGAGCTGATTCCCTTTTTGTTTTTTTCTGTGGTTTTTTTTTTTTTTTCCTTACCCATTCTGTCAAAATTAATGCTTTGTTTCCTTCCTGAAGGTATTTTAAGTTTTGTTTTCAGGCATTCAATCTTGCCAAACTTCAGAGAAAAAGGAGAGAGAATAATAGCAACATTCCAGTTACCAGCTCAGGTTCCTCAGATCCAGCTAATGCTTTTTGACTGTTCTTCTGAAGCTGGAGGTCAGTTCTTCGGCAATTGAAACATGAAAGATTTAAACTAGACTTATAACATTATTTAGTTACAGTGGAATCATTAAACTTGTATATCATCGTTATGAGTAATTTCATGTACCAACAAATCTCTGCACAAAAGCTTGCAGGATGTGACAGTGGCATCATTCTGTAGTTACCTTCTCTCTCTCTCTCTCTTTTATTCAGACCTTCTTTCTTTTTCTAGAGAGCTTTCTGGTGATTTTGGAAGTGAGGACATTCCTTTATTTCCATGATCTTGCCTGTCGTATAGCCTGACTCTTATAGCTGGAATGTGCATTCACTTCCTGTTTCAGACACACGTATTTGGTTTCTGCAGTAAGCTCAGAGGTACTGTAGTGACGGCGCTCTGGATTTCGTTTGTTTTTATTCTACACATCTGCCAAATATTATGAGTATCTTTTCTGTGATCAACATTTGAGTTTATGGTATTAAATTATTAGAAATATAATATAATACAAAGGCATATACAAGTGTAGGATCATAGACTGTGTATCACTAATCACATGTACAAAGGCACGACAAAAGGCATTTTGTTAAAAGTTTTTTGTTTTTAGAACCAAGAAAGGTATATAAATACAGAGTTTCAGCAATTTGCTATCTCAAGAAAAAAAAAAAAACTGTAGCAGTAGTAATTCAGAATTATTCAAGGAATTTTAATTCTTCATAAGAAACACTCTGAAAGTGTTGTTAAAGCTAATCAGTGCTCTCAAGTTGATACAAAACTCTCTGTAATTTTATTCTGGAAATCTGTTGATAGTCCTTAGATGGAAATTTTGGGCTGGTTTGGAAGGATTGGAGGAAGAGTTTTACCTTGGACATTACTTACTAGAGTCCAAATAGTAAAATCAGCTAACTTTATTTGTTCTAAGTAAAATGACAAGAGCAAAAGAGCCTTCATACCAGGATTAATTTTAATACCATTTACTTCTCTGTGCACGCTTTATGTTTAGATGCCATTTATAAATATATTATTATCATTTGTTAAATTTTATGACAATTTATACCATGTCTGATGACTGTAATTCATGCATTAAACATGCACACGTATTTTAACAATATTTGCATCTTATAATATGCTTTGTAACAACTTGCCACAGCATCGTCAGTTAAACATTTATTTTACAAATGCATTTTGTAATATGCTATGGTAATAAACTATAAAAAAGTTGTCTCACCTTGTAATATTTTCATATAGATTAATAATGCATTACAAATTCTACCTTCATTTAGAACATGAACATGAACATTCCATTCTCATGGAATCTGATGCCTTGTCTGGATTTGTGGTGATCACTGGGTTTTGTGAGGTGCTGTCAATCTGCTTTCAGATTAGTTTTCTTAGTTGATAAATCTGAACTAACCTGTAAATATTTACAAAATAATACCGCTTACAATTTATTCTGTTTTTATTTTTATTTTATTAATTCAGCCAATTCATTCAAACTGGCACACCATCCCCCACCATGATGTAAGACAATGTTCAGTTCAAACTGTTTCTGGAAATTCAGTTCAATTCTGAAACTGATTATCAAAATGGCACTGTTATCTTACTGGCTGGCTAATTTTATATCATATATATCTCTAAAAGCTATGCCACTCTCATACCTAATCTTAATATCTATTTATATCTGAAGGGTATAAAATATATAAGAAGTTTGTAATGACCTACTGCATATTTATAAGTACATATGCTTTTTGCTTTGACCAGGTTTGTTTCTTTGTTTGTTTTTACTTAGAGATCTATATTTATAATAACATCTTGCTTATATAGCTATTGCCATTTAATTCAGCCTGTCAAGTATCTGACTCCCTGATGCATCAGGCTGATTTTTTAAATAGTTTTTTAAGTCTGCATGTAGCATTTAAAAGTTCCCCGACTGGTTTCTCTCTGTATGGGAGGATACAGGTGCCAACACTTTTGTTCAGTTTATTCCCCAAAACAATTTTTTCTTAAAACCTGGGGAGAGAGAGAGGAGGTTGAAGTTTGGGTTGTTTATTTCCATGGGGTATATTTGGCTGGGATACACACATGTGCCGTGGTAGAATTAAGTGATTGCGAATATCAAGTGTTCTTCAGCTGTTACCTTGCCATACCTGAATGAAAACTAAAGTAACTGATGGTATTTTTACCTTTGCTGTTCTATTGGAGCAAGTTTCAGAGCATTCTGTTTATCTGATGCAGCCAAAATGAATATAGGAAGTATGTATGCAAAGTGCTCTGATTTTACTTCTATTTAACATAAATAGGAATGATTACTTCAGGCCAACTGCTTCGCTAAGGGATAGTCAAAATTGGATAATTGTCCCCTTGGATTTCTTGCCTGCAGCAGCTTGCCCAGCTGCCCACTTTTCCAAGGCAAGGCACTTCTAGTGGTTTACAGTTTAAAGTTTGGCTGATCCAATTTAAACATCTAATTTAGGATTTTTAGGATTTAGTGAGTTGTGCCACAGAGATGCCTCCTTCTCTCCATTATCACCTAAGATGACTAACTGGGATGTAGGCCTCTACAGCGCAGGCTTCTGCATTTGATTTAGTGATTTCCTGCTATTGTCCCTTCATTTTTATGTCTTATGAAATGAGCTGGACTTATTGATGATATAGACTTACGTCTTGTCACGCGGAGCGTATTAGACTATATTCTGCATAGTGAAACAAATCTTGTTTAAAATGAATACACTTTGTTAGAATATTCATAGAGACAGTAGGTATTTCCATTCCAGTTTGTTATTTTTTTCTTAGGGTTTCTCATAAGGTGAAGGAGTTCCCTTTGGGATCTGGTGTTTTGGTGTTGTGGCATCTGTCCTGTCCTATAGCATCCGGAGTAAGAAATACTCACGCTTCTCAGGCATCTAAGCATTAGTGAAACCTCAAGCTAATTGTCCTCTGTTTTGATGAAGGCAGATAGTGCAGTTTTCTTTCATAGATACATTTACTGCCGCTTCTTCCATTCTAAGATAATCTCATTATTTGATCTTAGAGAATGATCTTAGAGAATATTATTAAAAATCTATACAGCAGTCCCCTTTTGTAGGAAAATTTTGCCTGCTTTTTACCTCCACGGTCTTTTTGTTTGAATCACATTGACTTTTTCACTTATGATTTATTCTATCTCTGACTATCTTGTTCAGAAGGATTCTGATGACTTTAGGGTTGATTTTATAATAATGTCTATCATGTGTAGCAGTTTGACTAGGTTCCTTAGTTTTTGTTTTGCACACATTTTCAATACAGGAGAATTCTATAATATCTTGATAGTTTTTCAGCTTGTCATCTTTTATAAATATCATTATATTTGCACAAGAAACCAAGTAAACTCCTATATAATGTGACAAGAATTATTTTCTTTTTGAGTTTGCTCAGAAAGGAAAGAGACTTTATCCTTTACTGCACTTCTTGGCAACTTGCCATACCCCGGTCTCTTTTGAAGATTTCAGCTATACTCAATATGTATGATATATGTATTTTTCTTATTATTTTTCTGCTTCACGATCTCTGTAGCTCAGATTTTGTTGCATTCCTTGCCTTCTTGTAATAGCTTTTCCAAGTTTCAAATGTAGAAATGATTTTAAGGAACATGTTCTAAAAATCTGTGTTTGCACATTGCATATATCTGTTTATACAGGTGTATACACAGGTATATATTTACATAAGCAGATATATGCAGACCTAGTATGGAGGTAATAAATTATAGTGTTTTTTTATTGTTGTTTTGCAGTGCTTTTCTTATATGTATTTTACTAGTCTCTTTTTGTCATTCCGAATCTCTAAGCAGCTGTTAGTACTAACAATAATTTCCCAAGGTATTGTTTTCTCTTTTCTCCGTTTCTTCTTTTGTGCGTCAGCTTTTTCCCCAAAAGCACAGTATCCTGTGGGCTAGAAGAGGGAACATTCAATCCACAACTAGCGAAAAATCCACCATCTTGCCACCTACTGCAGCCAACAATAGGATCTTTTTATACCAGGTTAAGAGAAAATTCCAGCTGCTTTGTAGAGCACACACTTTTAAACAAGGTTTTAAAACTTGGGAGATTAACATGCAATAGTTTTTAAAACTACAGTACTGATGTGCATATTAAGTTATTTTTTATAATTTTTTATAATTTATAATCTCTCTGATATGTACTATAGTTTAAAAAATTAACTTTACAGAAGGGAAAAAAGTTCTGTGATGGCATTTTTACACATTTCATCAGATTTTTAAGGTAGCTTTTCTAGTATAGAATTCAGACTTCTTATATACATGATGATGTGATGTTGTATAAAGTTTTTATTCTAGTTGTATTTGGGAGTATCTACATAAATCACGCATGGTTTCACCATCTGTGAATGATGTGGCAACTCCAAATTCATGCCAATTAAATCATCATATTATCATATCATGTATTGTATATAATCTACATACACAGTTATAATCAGGTTGAGGATAATACAGAAAATCTCTTCCTCCCAGGCTTGAAAAATGACCAGAAAGTAGAGATGACTTTTCATGCCTTGGGAAAAATAGATCTCAGAAATTAAACCTCCAGTCAGTACCTATAACCTTAAAATGTATTTTAATGTTCTGCAGCTTCAGTTACCCTCAGCTGAAGCTTCTCTATTTTAGCTTACAGGGTCTTGTGACCTCAGCCCATAGCAGAGTTTCAACAGTAATAGCGCCAGCCATCTGGGATAAATGTAAGTGATTTTTTTCCTCATTTCTATAGTTTCTGTCCCTCCCATTCACTTTCAGAGATTTGTTTTTTTTCACTCAGGATGTAGACAGTATTCCTGACAACACTTCTCTATTATGCCAAGTAGCATGATTGACACAAAGTAATAGTAAAGCAACTAAGTGGTAATTTTTACCTTTTAAATGTCACAGTATCAGACTCATCTTGTGCATCTGAAATGCCATTTTGGTGGCTATGCAAACTTTATTTTAGCTGCAGCTAGTGTGGCAGTAGTTTTCATTTTCAGACATGGTTGCTCTGCAAAGAAACAGTACAAAAACTTTGGTAGTTTAATGTTACTGTAGCTGACACTAAGGATGAAATATAGGCAAATGCAGAAGGTATTTTTTCTAAGAAGAAAAGATTATATCTTCCTCAATAAACTTATACTGTTTTTGTAATTCAGATTATAATAACCTTTTCACAAATTTAGCTGTGTATTCACTAACTATTGTATAAGTCTGGAGCTGAAGCTGGAGGAATATACGCTTTACCCTCCTATCAGTGTAACATCTTTCGGAAGTATGAAATAAGGAATGAAGGGCCTCTCTTCCACTCTTATTTCACAGAAATACCGAATACATCAGATGCTATTAAAGTCAACATTTTTTTCAACAATTGTCAAGTTGTTGGTAAGGTTGCTGGTGGCTGCTAAGATCCTAATCTGAACAAAATGAAATATAGTTACTCATTCAGAAAATGTGGTCTTGTATGCTGATAGCCTTAAAACTTGGCATTAAAATTGGCAAGCTTAGCTACCGTGGTAGCTTCTGTATGGAGACCTCAGATAGCTAAACATACTGCTGTTCAAATCAAGCTTGTTCTCTTTATGTTGTTTCACAGGGTGTTTATAGGAAGAACTATGTAAAATGAAAATCACATGTGTGCTTGTTAAGGCTAACACCAACAGAAGTCAAAAAGCCACCATCCATTTCACAAACATGCCATTCAGAGCCTGATAAGGGGCAGTCTTGGTGCTGTGCCTGCACCAATGCTCAGACCGGTGGTAAGCTTAGAAATCATTAGAGTTAAGGTGTTATTCCTGCTATATAGGTACATTCATATGCCCATAAGAGATGTACCAGACCATATACAGTGAAAACTAGTAACTGCGTGAATAGAAGAACATGTATTGAAACCACCTTGTGATTAAATTCTGTATGTTCCAAACTTTAGTATGCCATGTATGTGTGGTAGTTTAATCTTACTCTAGCTGGGTGAACATCATTACTAGTCACACACAAAAATCAAGGAGTAAAATAAATTACATGGTCAAAACCTATTCTTTTTGACTAAAACTATGTGAAAGAACAAACAAATGTTGGAATGGCTACCAATTATTAAAGAACAGCAGGAATGAACTGAGTCATGAAGAATAATTCCTAACATATCTCTGAGGGGATAGGATTAGTTGAAAACCCATGCAAAACTTGAAGACCAAAGTCCTCAAGGACAAAGTAGTTTTACAGTAATTACTGTAAATCTTCATTTAATTTCAAAAGAAGGTTTTCTTACATTTGTCATTGCAAGGCTGAGCTAATGAAAGAGCTTTGAAATCACATACAAAAGGAAATACGTACAGATTTTAAGTGTGTGTGTGTGTGTGTGTGTGTAAAATAAATTGCCACTTTGTGAGGGATTTCATGAAATCATCATTAGAATGAAAGCAGTTCCTTAAACGGCTATATTTATATATTTATGAAATACCAATTACTTTGGTGGAGCCACGTATGCCTACATAACTTCATTACCACTGCAAGCTTGGGCCTGCATTTGTTATCTTTATGACATTGTAGCTTGTATGACATCTCTGTCCCATTAAACAATATGATCCTTTTGTACAAGAATAATCCTGTTTTGATAACTGTCTCAGTCTTGTAATAACATCAAGATTATTGAATTAATAGAATGATAATATGATTCTATACATCTTGTTAAAACAATATTCCCTTGATAATAGAGAGCTAAAATGTTTTTATTTCCTGGTTTTAGTACATGTGTAGTTCTTTCAGTTATCTTTCAGGAATTCAGATGGACCAAAATTGGGAGGCTATCTCTATGCTTTTGGTTTTAACTATAACTAATTGTTTGAACATTTATGTGTACATTTAAATAGAGAGATGGCTAGCTCATCAGTGTTGGGTCTTATGTATATCATTATTATTTTTTTTCAGTATATTAAGCAAAGACTTAAATACAATAAAAGTAATTTGTGAAAGTGACTCTCAGAAAGTGTGGTGGAGTGTGGTGGAGCAGGAATAGAGGTTCTACACTATGAACCTCCTGAAGAGTTATGTGCTTATCTTACCTGAAAGAAGCTGTAGCCATGAGTTTGAGAGTCATTTGCACTCTGTAGCCCGGTGAATTGATCGCTGTTGTTTCCCCAGGGTGGAATAGGTCTAAAAGACTGAATTTCTGTAGCCTGCTAGTTAACCAAGGCACCTGGGACCTGAGAGTTTTGAATGCAAGTCCCAGCTGTGGTTTCAGCCAGTCCTGGAAAAAGGGGACAAGGTCTGTGGCACCAGCCCTCACAGCCATTAGGTAATTGGCGTTAAAAACATTTAAGAATCTTTTCAAAGATTTGAGTGAAAATATTCAGCTTGAGAAATGTCAAAATGAACTGTTAAAATATTTTCCCTTTTCTAATCCACTTACCAAAACTGTTTTTAAAGTTTATTTAGCAATATATGTTTTTGCTAAGATGTACATTAATTTCAGCTTGCTTTAGCTGATACTTAGTTTAACATTAGCTGTTTCTGGATTTTGACTGGAAGGACCTAGATGTCCAAAAAGTTGTTTTTCCCTAATTATATTGGTAGGCCCATTGAAGCTATTATGAATCTACTTCGCATAATGCATATCCTTTCCTAGTACTCGAAATATGTATGTGTATACACACACACACCACTTTTTTGGTTTTTGCTAAGCCTACAATATCTAATAAATCACAGTAGTGATCTTATTTTGAAAAGAAAAAATATACTTTTTTTATAAATGTGTAGTGAAATCATTAGTAAAAAACATCGTTTTCTGAGAAGTGTTAATGGATGCATTTTTTTGAGGCAAATTAGTAGAGATATGTCATATATTATAGTAATCAAAACAGTACACAAAACTGAAGAAATTATGTCGCTAGATGCTACACCATTTTGTGATTCTTCTTGAGAATGAGTTACTGAACCCGAAGGTGCTCTACTAGCCTTTTTTAAAGATCCGTGCTAAAAGTGACTAATTTTATAGCATATATTTTCTGTTTATGTGCTTGTCAGTTTTAAACAGCCTTTTATATGCAAATGTATGACGACAGTTCTATATTCTGTGTCATTTCCTCACTAGATTTTTTCATACTATTGGAATAATCTCCTAACAGATATTTATAGAATTTTACTGTTATTTTGACAAATGAGACATTGTTATTAAAATGATAAAAGCAAGTAATTTTAATACATTTTACATTGGAAGTTCTAAACTTTTTAAAAATAGCATGTTTCCTCGCACTATTTTAATAAGCTTTCTACAGAAATTGGGCCTTTTTAGTTTCATTTTTGTGGCAAAGGAAAATACGTGCTTGGAGCTTGTTTCTGAGCTAATGTCTCGCTAAAGGCTTTGCAGCCTTGCTGCTGCTGCAGTGGTTTCGCTACAAGCGCCTGTGTGAGCCTGTGTTTCAGCAAGGTAGCCTGTGACAACCACGCGTTCTAGCAGCGCTGCGCCGGCTGCCCTTCGGAGACAGGTTGTTTGGCCGCGTCTTTCAGGAAAAGCAAGCTCAGGTTTACATCCTCAGTCCATAATTTTTGTGGCCTGGGAAATCATTGCCTTGCGCTGGGTGATGTGCTCCCAGTGATGGGAGTTTGGGGGGATTTCAGCTCTATTGGCCATTCTGCTGCCCCGCGCTGAGCAACCAGCAGAGGCTGAAGGGAGCCCACTACAATTTCTAAGGGAATTGGTAAATTCACCTCATCTCGAGGTAACGCTTCTCACTTCAGTATTAACTTTACACACTAGTTTAGCTTGTAATACACAAGGATTAAGGAGAATGAATACAGTATGTCCATAGCCTTGAACAAAAAAGCCATTGGCAGGTAACATGGAAAGATGTTGAAAGGACAAAGACAGTCACCTGTGTCTAATGAAGGAGGTGACATTTCAGTAAATGGAAGGTACTTAACTATATACTGAGAGTTGGCAGTCTCCCAAGAATGCATATTTAGGGAAAAGAAGAGGGTATTGAGGAAACGGCTTGTCTGCGCTGTACTCTGCGAGCTGGTGAGGGGATTGCCTAAGTAGTTCTCTCTGTTGACTGACATTTATGACATATGCTAATTAAAGTCACCAACATTTTGAATTATTGTTCTCTTATTCATTATCTTTATTTTGGAGAAGACGAAAAGGTACTCAAGTCAATACCAATGCCATCTCTTACAGAATTGCATGATACTGTATGATGATACTGTATAATTCAAGAATAGCGACAGAAAATTCAGTGTGTACACCAGAGCAGGCCTGACGACCATTCCTAAATACTAACTCTGTTATACAGATCAGGTATTTGTAGGAACAAATGGCAAGCTAGACAGAAAAAGCTGAAATTGAGCATGCAAAGACATCTGATCTGTATGGGTTGGTTGTATTTTATATACAACAGGAAAAATTGAAATCCTCTCATTCAAATGTCACTTTGTGAGAGCATGAATTATAGCAGTGTGACCTAGTTGGCTTGAACATTCAAATGAAGCGAAAGTTAGGTGCACATGCAGTTGTAAATCTATGCAAATCAGATATTTTCATAAGAGATGAACAAGAAAGTGAATAGGAGTTGATTATGCGCATGCAAATACTTGATATATAGAGAGAGATCAGATATGAGGTTCTTGCAAATTCTGAGAGTTTTCAGACCAAGGAAGTAACATTAGGGTAGTCATGAGATCCATCTGTGACTTCCTGATCTGGTTAGAGGAGTCTGCAGCAGCTCTTGCTAAGAGCCTCGTGGTCATACTCCCTCCCCCCACTTCAGTCAAAACTTCAAAAAGTGTGCTACTTCTTTTTTTTTTTTTTAATAAACTTCTTAGCTTTGAAAAATGACTTTACCACCCCTGTATGTGTACTGCCAGGGAAAATTACACTATTGTGGTACTAATTATATTTAGGGTATGCTTTTGAGATTAGTATTTGGCTGTGGTGGTGTTTTTCTATGAGGCCTTCTTTTTTTTTTTTTTTTTTTTTTTTTGCTTTTTTGAAGCACATTATGGTCTAAGCATTATTCAAAATACCAGTTGAATCTGGACTGTTCTATAGCTGCTGTGTCTCAAATAAAAAATGAAGTTTATTTTAGCCATCCTATATGGAAATGCACTTTCCATATTTTTGTACTTCTCTCTAAGTCTTTGGAGAGCTTGTTGTAAAATGCATCCACATAATAATGAAATAAAAGCCTGAACCCTACACCAAATGTTCTACATGGGATCACTTCTTTTCCTTTTAAAATATGCTGTGTAGGCTTTCCTTATGGGACTGTTCCATAGGAAAGAAGTGTGAAGCTCATGTATTAATTCACTGAAGAACCATTAATCCACTTTCCGCATGTCCCCGAAACCTCACCTTTCCATTTTGTGCCCCAAGGACACATAAACAATAAAAGTGCTGACAAATTATTCCAAACTCTGCAGCACCTGTGTTTTTTTCTTTCAAATCTTAACAACTTAAGATTTTTTTTTTAAATTACTACAGAAACTTCAAATTTACATAAACACATGCAAAAGTTTTTCTGCTTTGCCAATGATTTTGTCGCCCTACTTCGGGCCTCTCTTGGCAGAGTTGGTCAGCACCAAGTTCACTGCCCTACAGTCCCCTCCGCCCAGCGGGGAGGCTGTAGTAGGAATTAAGAGAACGTTTTCTTGAGTACTCAGTCTGTGGTTGTTGCTAGTCGTGGAAATGGAGCATCGCTCTTAATGGTCAGAAGAGAGTTGGTGGCTGCATCATATCCTTATCCTCGTTACAGCTGCCTTTCTCACACCCCCTGTGCAGAGTCAAGGCAAGTAGATACAGTCTGTGCCCATGTGTTCGTGGTAAGTTCCAGTGTACCTAAAGCCCAGCATGCTGTAGTATGCTGTCTTGGCAGGGTCAAGAGGGACTCTTCCCATTGGAGGCTACTTTGGTTGAGTCCGACACATGCTTCTTTTATTTTTATCTGCTTAAGATACAATATCGATAAGTTCAGATGCTTTAGTCTACTTTAATTGATTTTTTTTTTCTCTTTTTGCTTGAGACATGAAGGAAAGAGTAAATTTCAGGACTAGTTTTATTTTTAAAAATATATTTTCATTTTCATAGTATCTAAATGATCCATTGCTTGGCCAGAAAACAATGCAAGCAATCAAAACTTATGTGCAAATTTAGGGATGTTGTGGTATGGCTAGATTTTGTGCCAGCATAAAAAGCAGGTGAAAGTGCTGTTCACTGCTGTCTTCTGTGAGACAGTTTTTCTAAGCATCATAGAAGTGAAAATTGCACCATGTTTTTTCCATATTTTAAAGTCCAGGGAATGGTAACCTCTCAATGTCCCTCCAGGGGAGGCTGCATTCTGCACCACGCAGGGCTGCCAGAAATAACAGTGCAGCACTTACAAAAGAACAGATGCAACAATAACATTAAGCCTGACTTTTACTTCACTTACATCAATTTCCACTGGGATTGTACTGTTGACTTCAATGGCCTTTTACTACATTGTGTTTACATGAATGTAAACAAGAGTAGAATTTGCCCAGAATATATCATACTGTCTGCTTATAATCAGATTGTCAATATTCAGCTCCTATATATGCAACAAAGTTGAGGTCAGGAAGGTTGCTCTGTCTGTCTTTGCACAGAGGTGTGCAGGGGACTGAGATGCCGTGGTGCTACAGCGCACAAGAAAGAGCAATCTACACCGTTTTGAAGGACTGTGCTTGCATGTGCTTAAACAATACTCTAGCTTGGGGATTGGGTAGCTTGGAAAATGTTATTATACGCAAGTTAATTATTTGTCTCCAAAAACCACAGTTTTGATCATTACAAAGTAAGTCTGATAAATTCCCCCATTTTTGGCAGCTGTTTGAAATGGTCTTGGACACCCGAGGCTCCCTAGCTTTAAAGCCTTTTCCATGAATAGGAATTCATTTTTTATCTACAAGAATTGTTTTCTACTTTTCTGCTTTAAGCTGAAAGAGGCATCAGCTGATCTGTTCTGGTGGACTAACAAGGATATTTCTGTTGGCTAATCTTTATTTTCCTTTAAAACAGAAGCTCTTAGAGGGTATCATCATAATTACCCACTTGCAGACCTAAGAATATGGAAGGAAGCTTTCAGCCCATCACACATTTTACAGGGTAACACAAATGTAAATGCAGAGGATTTTAAAGTGGTGATAACTCAGATATCTCAGGATAGGGTTTGTTTTAGGCGTGTGGAAAAGGAGTATGTCACCAGGTTTGTGTAAATTTTGTTGGAAAACAAATATAAAATTAAATAAAACAGAATTAACTTTTTAATAACAATAGAAACCTAACCAAGTCAATGTTGTTTGCAGTTCTTCCAATTTTTTAGGCTGTCTTGTGTATATTGATAGTAGAAAAACAACAATGATAAAATAATTCTATGTGTTAGCATATAGTACTGATCTTTTTCTTAAACAGTGATATAAGATTAATAAAACATTTTAAAACTGATATGTATTTGCCTATTGTATACTAAGAATGGTCTGTAGATAATGCAATTCTGATTTAAAAGTACACAGGGTATTTCATACACTTTCATTTTAATAATAATTTTGCTGATTCTGAGTGGCTGCACATGTTCTGTTTCTTCACTTTTGTAAGGCTCAGTAGTAAACCAGTATTTTATTCCTTATTGGAAAGGAAATGAAGTATTCTCATCATCTAATATTACATGCCTAAATTTGGATATTGCTTGAATAATTCATGGGGAGGAAGCCCTCATAGGGGACAACACAAAATTCAGAGCAGAGCTCAATTTATTCTGTGTGAGTTGCCGTTTAAGGGAGCTTCTCGGTTTCTCTTTTCACTGTATAGATTAGTGTGTAGATACTATCCTCCTAATTTAAGCTGTTAAAAGTTACATGCTATGAATTACCCGGCTCCAGACAGCAAATGTACTCACTAGCACCTTGTAACAGGTAACCAGTGCAGGTGGATCTGATAAGGAAATAGGGCAACGCTTCAGGATCTGGGAAGATAAAATTTGTACAAATGCAGTCCTTGACCTTTTTGTAGGTCTTGTAGTTCACTAGGTAGGTAATTCTTTACAAGGACTGTAGTCCATTAGAAATTGAACTGCAATTAGCAATTCTTATTGGCCATCAAAGTTTTCGTTGGTAGTAATTCCCGGACCTCAGTTATCTGGGGTAAATTTGTACAGTTGGCCTTGAGCAACTGGCTTCATATACAATTACCCATGTATTGTCCATAGAGCTTTGGACAATGTTTATTCTTGAAACACTTTCAAATTGGGAAATAAGTAGTCAACTTCTGCTTTATTTTTTGTTCCTATGGTTTTTGAAATGCGCATAACAGGAAGTTGTCTAGGTATACATTGCTGTATACATGAATCAAATATAACCTTTATATATATGATTTTTGTATGGAGTCAATTGAAGGACGCTTGAACATGTCTAGCATGTTTGGAGATATGAAATACAACATCGGTGATGTGGTAGTAGTTTATGGTCTTCTTGCTTCTCACGTTCACAGGTTTCTGCATTTCAGATTTAGAGCATTTGTATATCTGTTCATTACTGCTCTCATGGAATAGGTGGGATACCTGGGCAAGTTCTGTTCTTTCCAAGGATTTAACTGCCTATAAGAACTTGAAAGTGCAATTTGCCATAGAGCACTAGGTAAGACTGCAGAATTTGAAATCCATTACTCTGCAGTGATTAGGTTTATCCTGAAGAACCTTTCTATATACTGACCATGACTTGAAAAATGATATCACAAAATCAAGATGTTTTTCAGTTATAGTATTATATCCAGTGTAGCAAGAAATGGTTTTGCATGACAGTACACATGTAAATGTCAATGCATATGTCATTTACAGTGTATCTGGGTGTTACGTGAGATTCACAATGATCACATTGGAGAAAACTGTCTCTGTTACACTAAATAAAATGTGCTTAGTAAAAATTGCTAGCAATTTTTTTCTAGACACATAATAGCATGGTAAGAATACAAAACAAAACTACCAGAAACAAACCATTTCTCAAGCTGTAATATCTACAGGACAAGTGATCTAAATTGCTGGAACAGGGAGAGTTCATCACTGCACTGCAAAAGAACTTGAAATATAACCTAAAGGCAAGTGAAATACTGATTCCAAGCTTTGAAATAACAGCAACAAATTTACCTACAGACAGAAGATGCATGGAAGCAATAAACGAATTATACAAGTCTTACACATGCAATCTGATTATTCTGACCAAAGTGTTAATTGGATCCTAACTGCCAGATCTGATATCTGTAGTCTTGTAGTGGGAACCTTTCAAAGTGATGAACTGTAATTCACTGAGCTGCTTGAAGCACTTGTAATTTACTGCATGTCATGCTATGAAGAGCCTGACCTAATGGACTTTACATTACCTGTAACGCTGGAAACCTTTCAATGAAACTAGTTGGTAAAAAGTAATAGTGAAAGTCTATTCAGAAAAAGGGAGCAAAACTACATTTAAACACCATTTTATATCCATATAAAAAATTGGTCATTAAACAAAAGATGAGCAACTCTAGTCAAATATTTAAGCTGGAATATTTCTCAGTGGTGAGATGTCTGGTAAATTTTAAATTAAGTAGAAACGATTAACGTGAAAAGAGAACCTGAGAGAGTTCTAAATGGTGTAGAATATGTTGTGCTTCAGATGGTCATGCATGAAATTCTCTTTCCAGAATATAATGTGTTTAAAAATGTGATTTGAGATAACCATCGTTCCCTTCTTCATCTTAAATCAATATTCAAAGATTTTGAGGGAACATTTATATATAAAAATATATTACTGTTACCAAATGCTAACTAGAGTCCGAATTTAGCCGCCCTGTTCAGAGTAGTGATATCAGGTGGAAGGCAAAGACTTTCTTTTCCCAAAGCTTATGTTGGAAGCCCACTGTAGTTAGATAGATTGAGTTTGCTTCTCCTTCAACAGAAGAAAAGCTAATGAAGAGGTCATGTATAGGCAAATTTTCACTGCGGATAAGGGCATGGAGGAACGGGCAGGGTTTTTTTGGCCTATCTATGTCTGTGGTATTTCTGCCCCATTGCCACAGAACTAGGCACTCTAGAAGATGGTGTGGAGAAACCTGCGAGGAGTTGGGCTTTCACCCGGTCTCCACAATCAGCCACCGCCGCCCTGGGAGCCCCATCTGCCTTGGGGCTTCCTGGCCACTCGGGGATCCAACTGCAGCACAATTGCAGGT
>VWPW01014076.1:645774-648274 GCA_013389825.1 Crypturellus undulatus | reverse complement strand
CTGAAATGAACCACATAATTCGTTTGATTAAATGTTTTCACTGAGTCCCTCTACTGTCATCTGCCTGAACTGACTTTAGGTACACTGAGAGAGATTTTTTTTGTTTGATGAAGAAAGGTTTGGATTTGCCTCTTTGCTGCAATTGTGAAACATCAAATCAGAAATCCTGGAAAATGCAGACGTTAAAACAGGAATATACTAATGCACACATCTGACCATAAAATAGCAGCTTTCTGATATTCTTCAGACCCATGGACTGAACTTGCACTGTGCCAGGAAGGAATGAAGTGCGGTCTGGTATATCAGTGATGGTTGTGGAATGTGCCCATTTATATTGCCTAATTACTACTAGAGAAATCTCTTTATTTAATAAGCATTGCTGATTTAAAATTCAAGTAGTTTTCAAAATGCTTTGTCCTTTAGCTATGGGGAAGAAGCTATGTAGTGTGTATGATATAAGAGTGCTGAGCATATGCGTACGTAACTGCATAAATAAGTATTTGTGCTAATACCATAACTGTGCCAGTTTCTGTCATGATCTTCTCAATCATCCTGAAAACCAGGTGAATTTCATTCTGTGCTTCAACTTACACAGTTTAAAATGACAGCTGAAAAATATGGGGGGCAGAAAATGGAGGTGAAACACTGAGTATACCACAAAACTCCTGAGTCTCCAGTTCAAGAATAGATATGTGGCCAGTAGATTTAGAAGAGAAGCTGCAAAAGCTAGCAGAAATGTGCCTGCTAAACGAGAATCTGTGTTTATAGCTATTAGAATAACATCCTGTGCCTTACTGGCTAGGATCTTTAGCCCTAAACACAATTAATCAGTGCCACTTAGAGAGTTAAATTGACTTTCATTTGATGTAAATCAGAATTTTTACTTATGTGTTTAAAAGTAACTAAACTGGTGAACATATACAGAGGATGTAAAAAGCAGAGGAGAAGTGGGGTAACGAGTATTAATGCCAACACTATGTGCTGTATTTTTTAGTAACAGGTATATAAATGGAGGAAGAATTCCTACAGGGTTTAAAGGGTAGAGTTAATGGTTTAACTGGGAAGGTGTCTTTCTTCCGCTTTCCCTTTTCATTCCGTTTTGACATATGGTAGTTGAACAGCATCGCTGCTGAGGCAAAATTTCTGCAAGAAGGCAAATTCAGATCTTATGTGAAAAAGGAAATTCTTACTGGTTTTTCAGTGGGAATTGAATTTTACTCTTTGCTCATCCCCAAACTTGTAAAAGATGGTTTGTCTTGACCTTAGAACCTGGTAGACTTAGAAGAAACATTATTGTACAGATAGGGCATTTTGAATACTACAGAAGGATCATGAAGACGCGTGTGAAAGTTAACCATCTGCTCAAAGCCAGTCTGTACTCGGAGGAGGGAGACAGACAGACAGCTTCAGGGGGTGGTCAGTACCATCCTTAAAGAGATACCCAAACTAGATCAGATGAGCTATCCTCAAGATTTCCTTATTTAATTAACCACAAAGAGAGTCCCGTGGTAGCCAAGATTAAATGTTTAACTTCTGGATGGCTAAAGGTAAGTGAGATGAATTCCATGTAAGTTTTTGAGTACGTGTGGACATCTAATTTGTCCCTTCAATTCACATCTTAGGTATGAATGTCAGAATTTTTATTCTTAAAATTCATTTATTTGCAGCGGGTAATCTTTCAGTAGTGGAAGTTATTTTACTTTCAGGCAGAGGGTTAAGCAAAAATACTGTTAATTAGACATTATTTTAAGAACTAAATTTGAATTGTGTGAGAAGCGATATTCTGTATAATATGAAAGTAATTTCTTCTAAATGTAAATCCAAAAGGTTTGTATTTCTCTTTCAAGTACTTGAAATAATACAAAAGTGTTTCCTCCTTAAGATTGGTTTGTGAAATATTTTGTTAATAATAATGTTATTTTTGCTGATTTACTGAACACTGTAATCTCCTGCAAACACGTGACAAAGTAATATTTAGCTAACGGCTTGCTCTTATTTACAGGAAAAAAAGAAAAAGCCTTGCTAGACAAGAACTTCTTTTTCAAGAGTGGGGGACTTGGCCTGCTGACTGCCTGTGCACGGGTGGTTCAAGTACGGGTTTCACACAGGGCAGTGCAGCAGCTAGGCACGTTTCTTGGCCTCTTTTAGAGGACTTTTCTCCCGTACATGTACAACCCTCTGTAGCTGCTGTGTCCCGCTCGCACACAGCTCGGCCCGAGGGCCCGGCTGTGGGAGGGTGTTTACATACATGTACGCACTCCACCTCGGTGTGGAGCAAGCAGAAAGTAAAGCTCTATCCAGAACAGCACCTGAACAAAAGTACCTCCTCTTAGAGCATAATGGACAAACTGACAGTCTTATGATGACAAGATTTCCAAACTTTAATTTTTCACTTAGGAATGACTGTAAGTACATTTCCCTCGGCAGAGAGCAGGTAACTGAGACGGTGCCCTCCGCTCTGTGCTGCGGTGTATCGGCAGGCTTGTTTCTCTTGTGTAAA
>VWPW01014076.1:633274-640774 GCA_013389825.1 Crypturellus undulatus | reverse complement strand
TGGTAGTTTCCTTTTGTACAAAGTCATGTTGGAAAAAAGTAATTGAAACACAGCCTCCTCCTGAAGAGCTTTACCTTCTGCAACCTCCTCTTGTGCCATCTGTTGCAAGAGGAATTCCTCTGGTTTTCTCTCACATTAAGCATTCCCCACAGATTTCCCTCAGCACTCCTACCCAATTGCATTCATTAGTTTAATGTAAAATGCATTCATCTACCTCTACTAGAAAAACACATATAAAATAATACTGTTTTAAAAATATTTTTAGGAGAACTAGTAAAGAGCCACCTCAGTATCTTTTGATCAAAGAATTAAGTGTAAGTGAAGTCATGACAAGAAATTGGCCCTACAGAAATAAGATTATACACATTTCTACATTTAAAATATTTCTGGATTGTTCTTTCTAAAGTAAACCAATCTCTTTTTTGCTTCTGTCCTGTTCCTTATTAAATATAATGAAATCCAGTTGAATGTTTCATTCTTCTTTTTTCTTTCCTGGTTCTGCTATCTTCCATGTTTCTGGGTTTCCTTTAAGTAAATCCATAGTTTTGTTTTGTTTTGGTTTGGTTTGGTTTGGTTTGGTTTGGTTTGGTTTGTTTTTTTTGAGTGCTGTTAACATAGTGCTGATATGGATGAGCAAAGGAAGAAAACACAGGACAGGTTCCCCTGGAGAACTTTTCTGCATCTCCAGAATGGCCACGAACTCTGTGACAAGAGAGCTGTCACAGTGCTGCGGGTAGGAAGGAATGTGTTTTCACTAAGAGTTGGAAACAGAGACAGTAGAGAATTCTGACAGATTTAGCCACATTAACATCTTTCATAGAGAGGTATAGCAAGCACTTTCTAGTAATGTAGAGACGATGAATACGGTTCAGATCAGTTGACTTTCTTATAAGTCTTTATCTGCACATAGAAAATATCCTACTACTACTGCTAATTTTATCATAGATGCTCCTGGATAGGGGCTTGTGCGTATGAAGAGTAAGGGGATCAATCATCTCCTCCATTTTTCTCATGGCAGTTTAGCAAATTTTCTGATAAACATTTTGTGGTTATATCAGCTTAGACCTTCAGCACTTTTTTTCAAGGAAAATAATATGCACTGGATGTAGTAAAAAGTTTTTGCCTTTGTGTATAATATACATAATCGTGTATATTATATAGATACATAGGATTTACAGATAGATAAACATATTTCTATATGTGTCCCCTTAGAAAAATATGCTTTAGGAGTGGGCTGAAGAGCCATGAGCAAAGCATGGTAGGAGATGCCTAGACATGGGGAAGAGCTGTTAAGTCCAGCCACTGCCAACACAGACTGATTCACCCAGAATGCTGAGGCATCTTCAGGGCCCAAAGTTTGACTGCCTGTGATAAGAACTTCCTTGTTGCAAGACAAAATATAACACAAAAATATTCCATTTTTTTCAGCTGCAGGAGAAAGGGAGCAGTTTTGAGTATATCACAGCACCTAACTTAATGCATTACTTTTCACTTTGACTTGTGATTACATTTGGAGGTAACTATTATTTACCATGCTAAAATGGACTATTTGAAGAGTTGCTGGGATGTACCTCAGGAAAACTGCAGTAATTACTCACTTTCATTAAATGACTACATTTACTATTACTGTTACTGCTGTTACCCATCTCACTAATGCAGTAAATTGGAGCCTAGCTTCTTTACTTATGTCCTTAAATCCCAGCCTTTTTCTGGAGACACAACATGAACTCAGTTTTAAGACATCTCAGTCAATTCTCTTTTTTCACTTCTTAATTAATTGAGTTTTCCATTGGATGTTGATCTCTAAGGACACAATATAATGGTCTAAAGACGAGCTACTTACTTAGATTTTAAAAATTGTGAATACCAATCTGTTTCCAGGCTACTTCCAGACTTTTTTTTTCTGTAAATAAATAATAGTTATTTTTTTAATAACTTTATACACTTAATAGTAAGACAATTACTAGGAAATAGTAACTTATTGTACTTCATAATTTTTGATGAATCCATTCAGTAGTGTGAGTTTGTAGTGTGAGAGACAGACAGCACTAAGACAGATCCTTGAATATATCCAGACACTGCAGACATTGCTATTTGTAGCCAAAGATGAATCCTGAGAAATAAAAGTGCCTGTCTTACAAGTGGAGAAGAGGGCAAACTTTTTTTTCAGCTTTATTGGTAAATAAGTTGTTGTTGGCTACACTTCAAAGTAGTGCCATGCACACAATAGAGAAGTTTGAGAAGCTCTTTCAGTTTTGTCCCCTGACCTCGGGAGGCTGGCAAAGCAGAGTCTCCTTGCCCCCAGCCAAACCCTCCAATTGGCTTTCCGCAATAGGAATGGACAAAAAATAGGGCAGGACTTTGGAAGGCCTGCAGGTAATTTCATCCTTGCAGGGGGGGTTCTAAATGGACCTGTTTCTCATTCTTTGGTGCCACTGAATGGCACCAAAAAGCTAAGCAATCACCAGTATGTAGCTCTGTGCTTTAGTAGTTTTATTCTTTCAAATATTTCATTTGTGTTTGTCTCTTAAAATTATATTTTTAAACTGGACAATTTACTAATAACTAATCAGGTCTAATTAATATGTACGTATTATTAAAGTTAGATGTTTTCTACCCAAATGTTAAACCTGTTGTGATCTCATTGATTTCTGTCTCATCTTCTGATTCCTCTCCCTTGTCTCTGCTTTACCCACTCCTTACTTTTTGAGTCTTCTAATGGAATATTATTGTTTATATCCGTACGGCAATGTATTCTATTTTTCATTTCATATCTGATTAAACAACAATTCTAAAAGCTGAGTAAACTGTGGAAATGTTGAGTCACATTTGCTTGATTCTGCAGACAGCAGAAATCTCGTCTAAAAATGTCTTTAGTACTAGTTTTTGAAGAAGTTCTTTGTCATGTGTAATCTTTGATCCTTGAATGAGTGTTGTAAAAAGGAGTTTAATATTATTAAAATCGGTGGGTTTTAATTGACTGTTCGTAACACAAAAGAAAGACAGTTAGATTACCTGAATTTTGACAGAAGAAAATTGAAATTATTTTATACAACACTTTGATTGTGCTGGAAAAAGAGCATCACCTGTATTGTTGGCATTAATCCATTAATAACACTGAGCTCATTATATGAAACTCTTATTTTCTTATATTAGTGGGGCTCTCTTTCATTTTATAGCTGGCTTAAGTCCTGCTGAGATTCAGCAGTTATGGAAAGAAGTGACTGGAGTTCACAGTATGGAAGACAATGGCATTAAACATGGAGGGCTAGACCTCACTACTAACAATTCCTCCTCTACTACCTCCTCCACCACTTCCAAAGCATCACCACCAATAACTCATCATTCCATAGTGAATGGACAGTCTTCAGTTCTAAATGCAAGGCGAGACAGGTAATGCTGATGAGATTTCAACTGTGCTTATCATTTGACATAACGCTATTGCTTAACGTTGTAAGGGGAATTATTTCAAATCGCAACATAAAACTTAATACAGGTTATGTAAGAGGTTGTGGAGACCTGGTTTTCCTAAATTGTTTATCAATAGGGCATCATTTTCAATAATGATGTCTAATTTTGTCAGTGCTACTGCAATTACCTGCCTATGTTTTTATACCGTATGAACTCATGGTACCTTCGATAACAATTAGAAATGCCAGAATAGCGGGTGCTGTTTCAGAGGTGTCAGTGCAGATTTGTGCTCACTTTGTAGGCACACATTGTAATGCATATTTGAATTCACACATCTGGCAGTCAGACATTTGCTACTGAATAAGAGAAAACGTACATACCCTGGTAGACTGATATTGGAATTCAGTGCAAATATTCCATGTAAAAAGTGATGTATTCAATTAGTACATTAAGACATTGTGTTTACTTCTTGTGCAGAAAACCACTGAATTTTGCTTCTTATGTATACTATAGTAACTCAGTTGACATTTCATACAAATTTTTAGTCGCATTAATGCAATGCAATGGAATGTGGCCATATGGATTAAGTTAAAGTCATTTTTCAGACACACTGACAGTCATTTTTCAGACATTTTTCAGGTTCCTTATTTTCCAGGGATGAATTGTAAGTGTAAGGGCATAGGTACTATCTACAGCTCTTATGACAATGCTGTATGTTAGGATTGATTGATGCAGATGATCTCAATAAGAGATACATTTTAATTTGCATCTACTTAAATTGTAAGTAATGGTATTTTCAATAAATATTTGGTTTAATTATCCTAATGTTTGAAATAGGGAACTATAATTTAGGCGTCCCTGGCCATCACTTAACAGTGAGGACATTTTCTACTTTATTTTCACTATTAAAAATTTTTGTTACTTCTCTATATATCTTTATAGTTACACTTCTAGTTCAGATTAATTTGTAATTCTATGTGAGACAAGTTGGTTCTTTCCTCTAGAAAGTATAGCACTCTTCTCCTGGAGCTGTCCCCTGAATCTCTTTGATATATGCACATGCATGAAAATATTGCAAAGGTTCCAATAAAAGAAATGGAGAAGAGCTGGGGTCTTTTATAAAGCCAAGTTATTGGAAGGAACAGTTGTGAAAAATATATACATTTATTTGTTAAGGTTGCTTTAATTTTACATATATTTTAGCTGAGAAAACAAATATTTTATAATAGCATTCACATTATTCATAAATTCTGACTGTCCATCTTCAGTATTTCTTTGCAGAGTTGATCAGCTATGAGTATATTTTTTATTTATAGGTAGAATGTTACACCAAGGTCATATGGCAGAATTAGCATGTGGTATTATACAGTCATCGTATTTTTTCATCCTTTATTAACAGTCATCCTTGGCTCTATTTCTTCTCTAATTGGAACATCATCTAGCCTTGGCAGTTGAACTATTCAATAGAACGATTAAATTTTTCTGACTGCTCTGAGCTAAATTGACCTGTTTTGACCTGTTTGTCACTGATCGTAACCTGACAGGCGCTAGCAGCCTCCGACGATTATGGCTTTTGAGATGAATCTGATGCCTTCTTCTTTTGCTGCAGCTCGTCACACGAGGAGACTGGGGCCTCCCATACTCTCTATGGGCATGGAGTTTGCAAATGGCCTGGCTGTGAAAGCGTTTGTGAAGATTTTGGACAATTTTTAAAGTAGGTTGATTTTTACTCATTGGCAAAGGGTTGTTTAAGGCTGGGGGAAGAGAAAGATGGCAAAACAAAGTTCGACTGTTAATCGTAGCGGAGATTTTGTATGTGTTCCAAGCAACTGGATAATCGAGGCTATCTGCAGAGGGTCAAATTGTTATGCTTTCTTTCATGTTGAACACATTTGCAGGCCTTTCAAAAGCACAGTATTTAATCCTCTTATTATCCTTTACTGAAATGGAGCCTCAGAAAATTCCAAGAGATGCTTTAGATTGTATATTCGATAGGGGAGGTATGAAAAAAGCACATTTTAAATTCTGACAGTTTGCATATAATGGGAATTATGTGTGTAATATAAATAGAAAAGCACAAAGGACTAAGTGTGACCATTTAACTCTCGCTCAATAATTTATTTTTGCCTTTACTCGTATATGTGCATAATATACAGAGAATAGAAAAACTGCAAACAGGTGGGTTTGTACCTTTGAGAAATGAACAGCAATGTGGAAAGTTTTCTACTTTCAGAGTTTGTTTTTGCTAGTTGTTGTCTGATTCAAAACGTTTAGAAAATAAATGCCTTTTCGGCTGCAACTTCAAACCACAGCTGGTTTCTGGACGTTTTGTTTGTTTATTTGCTTGTTTGTTTGTTTTAATTCAATTTGGTTGCTATACTTCTGTGTTCATTTAAATCCACTGCAGCAATGCTGACTCTCTACCTGTTTATTATGTGGACTGGTCTTTGTCAGAAGAGCCATCCTCATTTTGGTAGGCAATAGATCTTAATGGAAAGCTACAGATAGGCTTATATAGATGAGTAACTTCAGGGGCTGAGACTCTTATGTTGTCATGGTGCAGCTAACAGGGTGAATGAACTGTTTCATGCTTCATCAACAATTAAGTTAATTAGCTCATTTGAAATTGCACTGCTTTGTTGCCAGGATGTTGGCAGAAACATCAAAAAGATGTGTTTACAAATGGTAGACTACAGGGTATGTAGCAGAAGCACCTTAACAGCAAGCCATAAGTATACAGTATCGCAGTAACTTTTCCAACAGAATTACAGCAATACTTTTCACAAAATATTTTAACTGCTTTCTCTATCTTTCATGCTATTTTTCAGTTTGAAATTAAATAACTGATACTTACTTGCAAATCATAGCTAATATACTTCTCTCACTCACCATAATTTTTTTTTGCTTAAAAGTGCATTAAATGGAATGTCGAGGTAGTGACTTATTATCAGCAAAATTCTATAAGATTTAAAGGAATCTGATTTAAATAAGTTTGTTTTAAAAACAAATAGGCATTTCCCAAATTCAATGCCATGTTCTAAATATTATTAATGATTAGAATGGTAACTGATTTAACTCAAGCTTTTTCCTCTTCAATAAAAAAATAAATTTTATAAATACTTCCATCCTTCTAGGCTATAGTGATGGTAATTCTGGCCAGTGTTTTCACATCCATTATGTCAGGTCTCTTGTTATAATCCACAGTCACTAAAACCACTCTGATTGCTACTATGATGGTCTAGGTTTAGGGATGCACCTGCTTTCCTGAACCAAATAACCCTGGAAGATGTGAAAGAGACATTATAACATCCTGATAATTCTGGTGTAGTCAGTCGAGGAATGCCATGGCTTTTGTCCTGTACATCAGCAAAAAAAAATATTTGAGAGTATTTTATTATTTCTTCTTTTCATTCAATTCTATCTTTCATGTTCTTAAAACAAATAAGAAGTCATGGTGCTGAATAGGTGAGCTTGTTTACAAAATAGAAATATTCCTGCATTTTACAGCAGTGTCAAGATGGAAATCAATACGTAACCTTGCATTAGATTCTTCAGTACCTTTTCATGTTCACACTAATGCAAAATCCCCATTACAATTAAAAAACATTTTCTTTCAATTAAATATCAACTTTTAGTCCAAAGATTGAGCATTTTTCCAACCCATTAACTTTATAGGGGATGACAGGACTAATGGCTGTAGTTTTCAAGGCTTTGCTCTTAGCCTAATCTTTGTTACCATGTTTTAGATTCTCTGACTTGAAACAATATGATACCTGTGTTAAGAGAGTTAATGCAAGTATATTGTACCAAAATAAAATATTAATAAGGTACACTACCCCAGTCTTGTAGTCTATATTTCTGTAATATGCTTATGACAACTTTGAAGAATGCCTGGTTTATGAAGTGAACTCTAACTTCTCATGCTCAGAAAATGGCTTACCTAGCAGCTTGATATAAAAAAAAAATTGCACAGAGCATCTGAGAAGGAGGGTTAAGAAAGAAAACACAGTGGGTTTGCTTCACTTTTATAATAATGGAAAGGATTTAGGGGAAAGTGACAAATAACTTACAATAAATGACTTACTTAAA
>VWPW01014076.1:623274-628274 GCA_013389825.1 Crypturellus undulatus | reverse complement strand
CAGACACCTCCAACTTCGGCCAGGAGATGTTTTCTACCTTTACCATGGCGTGCTCCCATTTGCTGTTGCACAGGTAGGCGTCCATGCCTATGGACCGCCAGCGATGTGTACGGGCAGTAGAGGTGATGGTGCAGGGGTAGCCCCCATCTTCTGATCTGACAGCTTTGTAACTGATAAACTGAAAACATTAAGCTATGTTAATATGCCTCTATATTAATATGCCACACACTGTCATTTATGGGTAATTGAGGAAGTAAAATTCTTCTGAATCAAAATTTCAGAAGATGAGTGAATGGCACATTCTAAAGAATTCTAATTTTTACACTGATTGTGCATTTTTGCATTCAACGGGAGGGATAAGGTCAGTCCCCTTGAAAAAATAAATTGCAAATTTTATGACAATGTATAAAGGGAACCTGGTGATGCTCAAACTTAGCATAAACGACCATGCAGGTTACAGTTATACTGTTATATGATTTCAAATTTGTGCCAAACTATTTTATTAGCAGTGAACAAAAGCACTTATAATTACTTATCTCTTTTCCCCAGCTGTGCCTTTTGCAAGACCAGCAGAACCTGACTGTCATATTTTGCTCACCTGCAAGCCCTATCATTTTGTTCTAAAATAGTGATGTCAGTCCATAATTTAAATTAACAATACAAATTATAGTAAAAGTGAGAGGCAGTGCCCTCTATTCTTTCACTGTTTCAGAAGAACAAATTCTTCCCACAGATCAGGGATCAAATAGCTACATAGTCCTCAGTAAATTTCTGACGAAAAGAAAAAGAGGAAGATACCTTTCCTCTGTGGTATAATGGTGCAGTTCCTTTAGCTGTCTGTGAGTGTAGGCCCTACCCTCTTACCTACGGTGAGGTAGCCAGCAAGGCCGCATCCAGAGGCGAAACTCCTCTCTCCCCATTTCCTCTTTATCCGGCTCCATAAATTTTGTTAGTGGAGCAAGAGCAAGCGCACTGAGAGAATGCACTGAAGTCACTCTCCTTCAAAGCCATGAGTAAATGAGTTCCATGGAGCTCTGCTCCATTGAGACATTAGGGGCACGTCATGTGGGTCTGTCCAGGCTGTGGTTTTCTTACGGAGAATAACACCCCTCCCAATGGGTCTTTCCCCTCTTGCAGAGAGTCGTTTTGTTTGGCAAACCTGGCATAATCCCAAATCCCCTCGCAGAGGCTTGCTGCCTTTGGAAGAATCATTTATGAGGTGACTATCTGCATCTGTACCAACAAGGAGTGCAGAGCAGCTCAGTGACACGACGAAATATTGATAACCACTTACATTGGCTTTTAGGTGCCTTATGTGATCTGGGAGATAGGAACAGGGCATCTGGCAGTCATCAGGGAGAAACGGGTTGTAGAACTAAATGAACTAACATCAATTTGGTTATTTTGCATTGTAGCCTCTACGACATGCTCTAACTAGACCTTTTCACATAACTCTCCTTGAAATTAATGGAAGCCATACACACAGGAGAGAAAAATGGACTCGGAGAGAAATTATCCTCATCTCCCCACTCTCTTATTAGTGCTCTCTTTCTTCACTAGGCACCTTAACAATGAACATGCGTTGGATGACAGAAGCACTGCTCAGTGTCGGGTGCAGATGCAAGTGGTTCAGCAGCTAGAAATACAGGTTTGTTACATGGATGTATTATCCTATTACTTATTTACTATTAATTTAAACTAAATTGAAAACACTTGTCTTAATGATTCTGGCTTAAAGCTGTATGTTTCTTGCATGAAATTTGTTGATACTTGTGAACAAGTGGGTTTTTTTTTTACTCTAAGATTTTTCACATTATAAATTATGCAATAATTATCTAACATCAGCACTGTCTCCTGTATTTTGCTTGAACTAAGACCCCAGTGCCATTTATCATGAATGAAAAATGCGATCCCTAGAGCAGAGGGTGGATCCAAGCCGCCTGCCCTTCCTGAAGTGCTGAGTCAGGACCCCTCTGCCTTCCTCCCCTGCCGACTCGGTCCTTGGCTGTGCTGTTCTACAGGAGAAGGGGATGCAGGGGGTATCTGCACCCAAAACGATGCCCTGCCTGGTGGTGGGCATAGTTCAGAAGCAGAAGGTGCAAACTCAGACCCACTCAGGGAGTCCCCTGTCCTCCTGCTCCCACAGCAGATGCTATCAGAAGACCCCAGCTGCATCCTCTGCCCTGGCTCTAGACATCTTTCCAAAGAGGGCTGACCTAGTTGCCCCTATCCAAAGGGTGTCCCACATGCCAGAAGTCCTTCTGACACCTCCCTGACACCTCCTTACCCATTTCCCCAGACTTCAACTAAAACATTAGTTGATATTCCTTTCATTCAGTGCTGTCTGTAACCATTAGGGGTCAGTGCATATATAGGAATGTTCTGGCCCACTTGGGAAGAAGGACAGAGTAGCTTTGGGATCTCCCAGCATTAAAATGACCCTTGCTAGGATGTAGTCTCCATCACAGGCTTGGAATAAACTCCAGCAGCCAAGAACTTTCACGATCAATGCCTACCCCAAGCAGTTTCCTCCAAGTCTATGTGGATATTCACAATGTATCCACATTTTCCAGTCCTGTCCCGTTTGGAAAAGTGCAGAGGAGTCCAGAGGACATAGTCAGAGGTTTTTTTTTCTTATTTGCTCTATATGTCATGGTGGAGAAGACAAGATAAACTTCTAGCTTTCTTGCCTTTTTCCATACTGCCTTCCCATTGTAATGCACCTAAGAATGCTTTTTCTTCTTGCAGATCAAGGGAAGTGTTTGGTTCTTTGGCATTTTAACACTGGAAACCAAAAACAGTGAGAAAGTACAATAACATCATTTATCCCCTTGAAGTGATTTTTTTTTAAACCCAGGCAAAACTCTAATTTATTTTAAGAGATTTACAGGCTAATGTTATCTTAGTTTTTTTCTCAGGGATTTACATCGTGGCAAATAGACGTCTCTTAAGTGTCATACATAAAATATAAAGCCTAAGAAGAAATCTTTCCCCCTCTCCTGCCTCCAATCTTGTTAAATTAAAGACGTACTGACCAAATTATATCCAATATATCCAAAAAGTCTGCAGTAGCACAGGTAGTTTCCCAATGTCCTAAATTACTTTTAAGTTGTTTTGCCTAGTCTGGCCCCGAGGTACTGGTGCAGTTTTGATTGGTGATTCCTTGATTCCATGCAAGGAAGTATGACAGAGCTTTCCAAAAAAAAAGGTAGTGTTTTACACCAAAGAGATCTTTCCTTGAGTCAGCTGATGTAGTCATCCTTCTGTAGATATCCAAAGTCAATGTCACTGGAATGCATCTTCTAGGAATTCCTATTTATTTTCATGTGGAATTTTTTTTGTATGTTCCGATAATTTTAGAGGCGAGATGTGTATTGCAAGAACTTTTTCCTGTTTTTTTTTTAAGTTTTTTTTCTTTAAGATTTACACAATGTGCAGTAAGAAAATTGAGTAAGAAAAAGAGATAGGATTTAGAAACACGTAATGTGTTTTAAAGCCAGTTTAAGTGTTTCTTAAGAACTGTTTACAATTTACAAAGGCTATGCTGTAATGTAACAGTCCAGCTGAAGATTTAGCTTGCAGTGTGACCAATTATGCCATTTTTTGCTTTGTCTGACTGATAGTAAAGTAAGGTCCATCAGTTGTAATGAGACCCAGTGCAGTGTAGATGCCGACTCGGTGGCAGAGTTCAGCGTTTCACGCTGCCTGGTCTCTGTCACTCTATTGAATTAGATTGATGATGGCAGATTGCAGGGGGCACTAACTGGACCTCGGTGGGAAAGGATGAAGTGTGTAGACAATCCTGGCAGGCACTGCGCTTTGAGGACCCTTCACCCCTTCACAGCTGCTGGCACTAGTCCATTGCTAACAGTGTCCACAGGACTTTAAAGAGACACTATGGGCCTTCTAATTTATGGTCTTAGTAACTTGTTACTGTCGAGGCAACTGTGACCTCAATTCTCTTATTGACAAAAAGATGAAGTGTTATTTGTTTTCTCTGACCTTTTAACATATGAAAGGCTATAAAAGTTTTTTTTTTTCCATGCCCAAAGTTGCATTTCCTCTCAGATAAGTTTCTACTGACATAGACTTTTATATGCAGGAATCATTACACTGAGACAGGCTCAATGATAAGATGTATCACTGCAATAAAATAGCTGTATCAGTCATTTCTAAAATGCTTCTGATCTCACTCTTTCTTAACAGCTTTCTAAAGAGCGCGAACGTCTTCAAGCAATGATGACCCACTTGCACATGCGACCCTCGGAGCCCAAGCCATCTCCAAAACCTGTAAGTGCATATTGCTTTATAAACAGTAAATAGGTCTACAAATGTGGCAGACTAAGAAAATGAACAATTTAGTGACAGTTGGAAAACAATGAGTGTGATGAAAAATACGGCAATAAAATGAAGGTAAAATGCAATAGCTTGTCAAATTGTATGTTTCTTTAAAAGTAATGCTATCTTGTACAAAATCTATCCAATCTACACCATAGGTGACACTAAACAAAGTACACCTATAAGTGTCCAAATCATTGCCTTGAAACTGAAACTAGAGAGAATATCTTTTTGTGATAGATTTACAGGTATTAAAAGGAACCCACTTTGAAAGACCTGAAGTTCAGTGGACTCTGTAGTGGTAAAAAGTAATTGTAAAAAGAATCTAAGAACTTTAAAGAAGACTTGAATTATTTACTGAAGACACAAATAAAATTTTGTTACTGTTAAAAATAAAATCCAAATGCTGTTTTAGGCAACAAATTTATGTACCTTTAAGCTGTTTTTTGTTTAACATCTTTTGGGAATGCAATGTTGTGTATCATCTCTTGTGGTGTCATTCAGAATGAGATGGGCACTAAAAAGTCAGTGCCTGCCCGCGATCACTTGACNTTCAGTGGACTCTGTAGTGGTAAAAAGTAATTGTAAAAAGAATCTAAGAACTTTAAAGAAGACTTGAATTATTTACTGGAGACACAAATAAAATTTTGTTACTGTTAAAA
>VWPW01014076.1:595774-613274 GCA_013389825.1 Crypturellus undulatus | reverse complement strand
CAGTCCGGGCTGCTCTCCTCAGCCTCACATGTAAGTGCAGTTTGCATACTTGAAAGCACAAAAAAAGCTTTTTCTCTAAGACAAAGTATTACTCAAAACTGCTTTGAAACATAGGTAAGTGAAATATCTGGAGCTATATGAAACCAGACATTTAAATAGACGATGCTTGCTTCTTTACTTACTGAATAGTTACCATCCTTTGAGGTCCTTTGGTATAAGTCCTTCTTTTCTCTCTCTTTTTTTTTTTTTTTTTTTAATCTTCTCAAGCGCTGGAGGTTTCCTCACTGTCTGTGTGGTCATTTCCATCATTTCCACAGCTCGGTTTGTAACGTTGTAGTCAGAGGGTCCATGCTGGAATTAGTTGCGACTTTTAACTACAAGTCTCTAAACCATTTATGAACTGCAGTGAAGATATTGCCCATTTATATAAACCGTAAAATGCAAAGTTTAACTGTTGCCCACAGTTTACATAGAAGCCAGTAAAGTGTAACTTTTTGCCTGTCTTATAAATCAGTGTAATTACATATTCAACTTTAATTACTGGTGCGTCTGTATTGGCAAGGTTTATATGTTATATTTTATGCAAGACTACGATTCCTATTAATATTTAGCAGCTAACTATATCATTAATTACTCTAAAATCTTTCCCCTACCATCTTTTTAATGGAGCTGAGAGAGTGGAAGTATTAAAAATTGATGTATTGTGGATTTCAGAAATGTGTCTGAAGCTTTAGAAATGCCTGGCCTTAATCAGTGGTGTCAAACGTGGCAGTTTCTTGTTTACTAAATAGTAAAACATGTATCTTGGAGGTATTGTTTCCCAGGTTATTTATATAATAATTAGTAGTGTGATATCTAAGTAGGCTTAGATTTACGTTTACTGTAGGATGACTTTTAATGTATATATACAATTACGTTCTCTTTTTTTTTTCTGTATTTAACATAGCTGAACCAATCTGCCTTTTTTATTGCCTTTTCTCTTTCACATTTTTAATCTTCTTTTTAACTCTAGAGCAGGATATTTAGGAGTAATAGTAATTGAGAGCAAACACTTTTTACTTGCATTCTGGTGTCTGACAAATCCATTTTGATTCGTCCCTTTTTTGGAGAGATATTTTGCCAAGTTTCTCATTTGTTTGGCATGTTCAAATATTTCTGATTATATAAAATGTTTATTGTCTTACATTTAATTGTTTTATTACACATTTATTCTGCTTGCCTTTGAAAATAATATACTCTGAACATTAATGTATTTTATCAGGTTCCAAACCATTACTTTTTCAAAATGGAAAAATTTGTCTTTTGGAAGTGTCTTTAGATGTATTAAATAATACAAAAGAAGTAATAAAACTTGAAGTAGAAAGAACATGAATATATGTTCTTGAGAGTAACACTACTCTAAAACAAGTAAAGTGAGCAATCAGACAAAAGTTTTTATATCCCGTGCTTTATGCTATCAACCATGCAGTGGGTAGCTTGAGGCCTTTTACTTTTAGCAGTTCTCCTGAGTATGCTAATGCTCTCTTCCTGTATAAAATGCCAAGACAATAAAACTTTAAAGAGCAAACAAGAGTTAGATCATGTGTGTTAAAAACAGCTACTTTACAGGAAAGAATGACACTTGCTATTAAAGTTGTTTTGTAACTGTTTGGCAGATATGTTTACATATACTGTGTACTGTCTGACATACTGCTGGATAAACTGAGATATCTATGCATATGATTATGTAGATATGGCTGCCTCGTATAATTATGTTTAAGGCTAAGAAATTGCATATTGCAGCAATTCTTGTCTATAAAAAAGGCAAATTACTTGAGTCACATCTCAACTCAGTGTTCAGTCTTCCCCTCGTTTATAGCATATGCAAGTAGCTAAGGCTTTTGCTGAAAATGGGCAGTTCTAGGACTTCCTTACAGTGCCGACTCTTTTGAACCTTATGCCGGCACGTTGCTTAGCACTTGATAGAGTGAAGCAACCAAATGCAAATGTGCTGAGATGCTGCTAGAGAAAGGGGCTACCCTCTTTCAGACTGCGCAGCTAATGCAGTGTCAGACTGAGGGGCTCCCATCAGACCACAGGCTGTCAGGAAAAGCTGCAGACTAGGCCTGGAGATCTGCTCACTTGGGCTGCTGTTGCCTTTCGCTTGCTGAGGGCACAGAGAGCATGAAAAAGGGAATGAGGCCTACAAGGGAGTATGGAACGTCGGTGAAGTGCAGGAGGCAGAGAACCAGGGGAGAGAAGGGGCCATTTCCTGGCTTCCACATCCACACTAGTGCATTTGGTTTTAATCAGTTCAAGAGCATTAAAAAAAAAAAAAAAGAAAAGAACAGCATATGGAAAGCAGGACAGTAAATAAGGATTGCAGCAAAAAAAAAATGAAGAGAAATAAATTTTAAGTTCCACACTTCTTATAGAGAAGGACATAATCCTGTTCATCTGTTTACTTGGATCTCCCACAGCTGGTTCGCCTAGGAAGACAAGTGTTCATAGTGATAATTAGAGCACTTGCCTGTAGAGTAGGTGGCTCTGTTGATCTTCAAGGAGATTAGACCTGCGTCTCCTGTATCCGAGGAAGGTTTACTAGCCACCATCCATGAATATGCAGAGCAATTGCATTCTGAATGTCATGTTGAAGCTGGGAAAGAGAGAGCAATGTGAGAGGCAAGGTAGGAGGGGAAAAGAGAGGAGGATGTGCACAATTCAGCGAGCAGAGCCTTCTGCAGTCAGCAAGGGGCTGGATTTGGGCTCTAGACCAAGTTTACTGGAATATATGCGTTTGCTATTAGACCATCAGCAGAAAAATAGGAAAAAGTTCCAGTGCCCAAGCATCTCAGGCACACTTTTGTTAGAATTGTATGCTATATAATTTTATCAGATAAATATATGGCAATGGTACATTCATATTAATATTTTAGTAGCATATATTTGTCATCTTAAAAAAAAAACATTGCAGGTGCATGTTCAGTAGTCAATATTTCTTTGTTTTGAGCATGAGAACATTAGCAAAGACATTTCCGTTAACTGCAGTACTTCATATAGACTGTCATAAAGTGGGGAAAATTATTCCACCCTTGGATTTGAACGTGGCTCTTCACACCTGGTTTTCAGAATCAGTGTAATGAGGGCAGTTACAGTGATCAGCTCATCCAATCTGCAGAGGTGAATCAGCCTGCTTTGGAAATTGTCTCTGTTCATTGACTAGAAAGATACAGTAGGTATATATAACTTTAAATGCCTAACACTTAAATGTGTTTAAATAAGTGCAGCGAATCCCAGACACTTTATATTTACGGCAGTAGCACTTTAAAAGCAGGTTTGCTTTGGTAACAATATACAATCTGCTGCATTTCTTAGATGCAGAGGATACATAGTGGTTTCTGTTAAAAATACTGAGGTTAAGTTTTAGATAATCAGTATGATCATGTCCTGACAATTAAGAAATTTAATATGCTGGTAATTACACAGGGCGTCTGAAATTTTCTGCTGCCTTCCCAGGTTCCATTTCCAGTCCGATGAAAGATGATAAATCCATGGTCTTGCAGCATTGCACTAGTGAGATCCCAAATCCTAGGTATACTTCCTCTATTTCAACAGTTCTGCCTTGGTTTAGTCTTTAAATCCAGTTCCTGTTAGGTTTAGCTTCCCTGACATAAATCTTTACTGAGAAAATACATTACTCATTGTAGGCATATGTTCTCTGTCACTGCGGGCACATGTTCATATGTTCTGTTCAAATTTCCAGTTTCCTTTAATGTGTCAAACAATTATCTTTTCATTTAAATCAACACTTAAGACTGTTTCCTTTTTTGAACTTGGAAGTCTTCTCTAAAATTACTGAGCTTTGGCTGAAAAGCTACAGGTTTCAGATTAATAGCAGAACAGACAACAGAGGATTATGTCATTTTATGTATTAAAATATAACTATTTATGCAAAACCAGATGCTGCTGAGCTTTCATAAAAGTTATTAGTCTGTAGTCCCTCCTGTTCCTAAAGGTAAATGGAGCAACATATTGATGCAAAAAAAACCTAATATCCTTGCCTTATTCTGGTGCCAAGCAGTGACTACTGATTCCTTCATCAAAATAATAAAAATAAAAAAGGAAAGGAAAGGAGAACTATTCAAGTTTTTCTTGATAACCAAGTTGACTGGCCAGGGGAAAGTCCCATTAGTCTCATAGTGATGTAGGTAACATGGGATCAAATGTTAAAAGTAAATAAATAAATAGAATGATAAAAAAAAGGAAAGAATAAATTCTGATTATCACATGATTGCCTACTAGAAAGAGGAAAAAAAAAAAGAGAGAGATCACATTCAAGTATATGGTTATAGCATAAAAAACTACCTTTGTTATATCACAGCCATGGTAACTAGCAGCATATTTGCTAGGTAAAAAAAGCATTGGTTTAAATCACGGAAAGGAAAGGTACACATCTTTATTTATAGATGTGGATTTGTAAAGTAAAAGACAAAAAAAAAAGTGATACAACCAAACAATAGCACTTAAGCTTAATGGATATGGGAATCTAGAAAAAGTGTAAAATTTCCATAGTCCCTGATGCAGCGGTATCATTAGACAAGACATTCAGTGATATTGAGGAACAATAGTGGTAGTGCAGGCATTGGCAATGACACAGCTTTTTAACCAGGATTCCAGGACTCATATACTCCCAGGGAGTTTTGAAGGGATTTGAAAGTCAGTTCTTTCAGAGACAGTAAGTTTGGATTTGTAAATGAAAGACAGACATCATTATGAAGTCAACTGAGTGCTGTTATTTTTCCTGTACCTCCATTTGTGTGTTCAACACTACTCCCAGCAAGAGGAAATAACAGGTCTAAAAATTAAATTCAACTCTTTTTCTCCACTATCTGTATTTTTGCATTAGATTGATCACCCTGCAGTGATTCTTGCAACTGGTGTGGACCATTGTGGCTCGCTACCAGAACACTTAATGCATCTGTTTTTCATGTATTCCTATTTTGGCAAATTCATCCATTTTACTTAACTGTATAAATTTGGAGAGGAAAGGTAAAGTTTTAAACTGCAAAGCTGTCCATAGCGGTTAAGGAAACAAGAAAAAATTAGTCATCAGAAAAGCTCTGAGAACTGTATTCTCAACACAGGGAACACAGAGTGGTTCTATTAAAACTCACAACTGCTTATTTAGTAAGGAGTGGGAGGAGTTAACATGAGGCAGAAGGAAGTTAAATCTCCTCCTGGTGAGGTTTTGTGGAATGACAGTGATGTCATTGTGTGCTCCCCATGTTCATACTTTATGAGAATGAATACTGATAACGATGAATATAGTCAGTTGGTATGTTAAAATAATCTGTTTTTTTTTTTTTTTTTTAACAGCGAATCCAGAATTCTGTGGAATAATCAATTTCATACTGTTTTCTTGAATTTTAATCATTAAATATATTTTTAGGTACAGTAAAAAACAGAAGTAATTCTTAAGAGACACTTTTTTCATATAATCAGCCACACATATGTCTGTGTTCTGTATTTAGGGTTGCTGTAATGCTGTATTCTCTTTTGAAGACTAGAATTGTTTGAAGCCACATATCAAGAAATATATGTATATCCTAAGATGCTTAAAGCTGTTTCTAAAAAATGTTGTGTCAGGTTGTTATAAGAAAGAAGAAATTTTGCCCAAATGAACAATTATAAGAGAGAATCTGAGATAAACTAGGGGAAAAAAAAAAAAAAAAAAAAACTTTTCCTGTGTAGTCCTTCGTCTTCAGTTCTGTCTGTGAAAGGATGGGTTCCAGCCACGTGTGGTTTCAGGCCCCTTTGCCTTTGTATTCTGCTGTCGTTCCTAACCCTGCTTCCTTACCTTTCCCTCTCCTGCCCTGACTGGATCATTTCTCTTTGCACTTCTATCTGCATAATCATCAAACTTGTTATTTTTTTCAAACTTTTTTTTATCTTTAAATTTTATTCCCAGAGGCAACTCTGATTATTCTGCTCTAAGATCATTTACTTTTGAGGTGCTTCAGTTTGAAAGCATTCCATTGTCAGGTCGTTCCCATATCTGATTATTCCAGTCCCCCACTGTTAAGCTTTCACACCACTTACAGTAGGTTACCTCTCATTCCAGTTTTAATCCCTTTCATTCCCTTGTTTCTTTAACTTCATAATGTTCCAATCCCCTGTCTTTCCTCTTTTTTTTTCTTTTTCTTTTCTTTTTTTTTTTTTTTCTGGTTATCATTGCATTGTCCCATTTCATGATCTCTTTGCATTTACCTTGGAGGCTTGTTCGATTCTCGGAGACTGCAATGATCCAAGTCCCTCATTTATTGTACAAGGCTTGGCATAGAGTATAAAAAAATAAACTCTGGAAGCACATCAATTAACAGGGCTGTAACAAGCATTATTAAACAGGTGAGAAGCATGTAATAGAGCTGACAAAGTTAGTAGCAAATGCAGTATTTTGGGGTATCCTCATTCATGAAAAATGATCCACCTAATCACTTGATATTTTAATACCTGTTGGAAATTTCATTTCACACATTTTTATTCATATACCTATGAAGGAGGGAAGATAATGGGCAAAGAGACTTTGTGACAACAGTTGATTTTTATTTTTATATTAAAAGAGTAACAGCTAAGAATCATAGGATCTTTTGTCTGAGTGTATTCCAGTAGAAAGAAACTCCATTGAGAGAACAAGCAGTTAAATAATTTTGGCTTTCCTTGACACTGCAAAGGATCTGAAAGGGACAGGCATATCCAGTAATTCAGTATTTTAGCATATTTTTCTCTTGCCATTAAAAGTTTTTGCTATCTTTACTAGCTTGTTGTGACTGCCTCTCAGCTGGCCAGTCATATGTGGACACTAATACAAAACATACAATGATATTTGATTATTAATATATTTCACCATTGCCATTGACATAGCTTTTCACTAAAATTTTATATTCTTTTTTTATAAATATATTGCATTGCGTTACTTTTCAGTTCATTTGTTCTCTGTATTTTGCATCTGATCATCAGTTTTCTTATCTTTCAAGGCAGCCATTCCAGTCCTTTATCATTTCCTCTTTAGCTTCTTAAATGCTACATGTTCTTACTTTGGATCAGTAGATGCTATTTCTTCTTTACATTTTTCCAGCCACAACTGTTGCACTTTTACTGTCCATTCCCAGTGCACTCAAGATGACGACTCCGGAGATACAGTGTCTTCAGCTGCTTTCAGCTGAAACACGTCAGATCTGTAGCATGGCTGGTAGATCCTGGTAGGCATCTGTGGGGTTTCACAGAATCTTTTTGGAAGCTGCTTTGCTGCAAACTTTGTGGCACAGCTGTTACAAATTCTCAGTGTATGAGCAAGGTATTTATACTTGTCACATAAAGAGTCTGTATAAGAAAATCCAGCATCCTCAATACTTTTATGGATATTTAAAATGTGTTTGAAGTTATGCACCTAAACTTTCTTAACGTGGTTGAGTGCTTGCACATCTAGTTTCAGACTCCTGTCTTTGTACAACATTAAAACTGAGATGATAGGAGTGTTATTAACCATATATTTCAAAAACTGCTTGTATATTTCAAAAACTGCTTATATACTTAAAAGCATTGTCAGCCTTTGATAATTGCCTTTGGATTTAGAGAAAATGTAATATTCTGAGAAAAAGTCTTTTAAAGCAGACTCTTTCTCTCTACACGATATTTTGGGGGAATTACATGAATCCAAACTGTGACTATAGATTTATATATTATGTAGATAATCAAATAAAGATTTACAATAATATTCAATTGGTACATTTCATGCCAGTAATTTAATATCAGTTTAAATAATGATCCATAAGGAGAAAGCCACTGAAAAAATCATTATATTGAGAAAGAGTAAGTCTATTGCTTAGTCTTTAGAATTGGTTGAAAACTTTAGGCACTTCACAAATTTTAAAGAAAAATCAGGCATGAAATTTTTTTGCCTTTTAATGAATTTATAGAAAGGCTTCATCTCAGTGAGAAATTGCATGTGTAGAGCACATTAAGAAAATCAAATCTCAAGATGACTAAAGGCATGAATATACATAGTAAAGATTATATACAAAAGCACTATTCTCAGTCCTCTGGCAAAGTGCAGTTAGTAAAACATTCTCTTGGCATCTAACAGCACTTTGTGATTTAGAACAGTGCCGGCAAGGTTTGCATGTAGTACCGGCCCTGATGTAGTCTCTGTTAGGATTATTGCTGCCGTACTACTCAGATTTTCTAATTGCTTTCTCCAAATGAATAACTATATTAAATGTATTTCTTAAATTAGACCGAACAAATCAAGCAGGCTCCTCCTTTACTCAGGTTTACCAAGATCACTTGTTCCCTCATACCCATGACGTTGCAGAACTTTTGCACAATTATGAGCTCTCAAGAACCATTTCCAACAACTTCTATAAAGTTGTTTGATATGGTTAAGTTGACTGATATGGTTAAGGGGAAATGTTTCTCTGATGCAGTATTACGTTGTTATAATAGTACTCTTGGTAATTAGGGGCTTCCTCCAACTTAATTTTTGTTTCTTTACCCATTTAATCTCAATCTTCTTCATTTCTTGCAAGCATGACGTTATCAGACATCACAGACGAAAAATGTTCTCTGAGTTTTAATCTTCTCTTCTCAGATTCAGGAATTAGGGCTCACATAGGCTACTGTCTCTTACTTACTGTTCCTTGCTTATATAATCTTGTTCAGATTTGAAAGCCTTTGCAGAACTTAATTCTTTTGATGATTAGAAGTCATATTACCATTTTTCATTCTTCCTGTTTATTTCCCAAATGTGTGGAAACCTTCAGTCTTCATTTTTATAGGCTGAACAAGCTGTTTCTGGTATGGTAGACTGTGCAGTCTTCTCCTGTTTCTAGCAGTCATTCCATAACACTACTTAATGTGCAGGTTTTAATTTTCTTTTTGCAATACCACAGGCATATAATATCTTTCTTTGTTTGCCTCTTTTTTATGAAAAGAAAATCTTCTAGTTCTCTTTCTGTTAATGAAAAAAAATCAGCAAAAATGTTGTGATGTATTATTATAGCATAATATTAGAGGATGGACTGGGGGACTTATTGTGGTTAATGCTGTACAATAGTAAAACAAACACTTCACACACACACACATATGCACACAGACGCACTCCTACAAGCTTTAGTTAGCAACCAACTTAGATGCAAGTGTAATGAAAGCTGTATGTTACTTGAATACTTTGTTTAGTGAAGTGTTAGACACAGTCAAGTTGATGTTAGACTGATGTTTTTTTGTTTAATATACCTCCAGTGAAACCATGTCCCATTAATGGTGAGATATCCTGAGAAAAGCATCTACCAAGTATAGCACTTTATTATTGTGTGTGTTCTTTTATTTTTGTCATCTTGAAAGATACTTGTGTTGCATTTTGTTGATGTTTATGCTTTTGTATCCGAATGGAGCTACTGCAATTACAATTTCAAAAATTTTTTATTTTGTAGTTGGATATTTACAAATGCTGCAATGGGCCCGATATTGCACAGTGTTTATTTCATTAGGCTGGAACATACCCTTGCTGAAGCAGAAATTTGGGTTAACCGCGAGCCCAAATATTCTAGGAGACAGGCTGTATTAACTGAGGCTCCTTGATTTCTCAGATTTCTCACCCTAATAAACTTGCCGAGACCAAGTGTATATGACCTACTGTTCAGCCAGGGGCTCCTCTTCACATCCAAATCTTAAATTTGTAAAAGCCTAAGAATGGGAGGACAATGTAAGCCTTTGGAAGGCATGATTAGTATTCACATATTGTTAAACATGCAGTGAAATATTTTAAGTTAGGAAACATTTGCAGTGCTACATGTAAAGTTTAAGTATGGGTTTGTGATGACTGAATAAGCAGTCGTTCTTAAGAAAAGATACTAGGAATTGTACCAGATTACTAATAGGATATGTGCGCCCAAAAGTAAGTGGTTTTGAAAGCATATCTGCATGCACAAATAGGAAAGTTGTGTGTAAAAGCAATCTTTCCTTTCCAACCAGTTCTTTTAATAAGCCTTCAACTGGAGAGCACCTTGAACATGCTTCAAAATGGCGGGACAAAGATAGAGATAGTTCAAGAGAACTTTCATTTGGGGCTTACTTGTATCATCCTTCAACAGAAGATGGGGTCAATGGGCAATTGTCATCTTATAGTTGTAAACTGTTCTCCTCCCCATGGCTCTGCATGGTATGTCAGGAGTACAGAAGAGAGATGGACTAAAAATATTAGATTTGTTAGTTGAGAAGAAAGAAACTGAGGGTAAAGATGAAGGCTGTTGTCTTCAGAAAGCTGGTGCAGAGAAGATGGGAATGAACTTGTCCATTGGGAATGGGGCAAGAAATTATTGATTAATACTTCAGCAAGGAGGAGTTGTAGACACTGAAAAAAAAAGAAAAGAAAAACTTTCTAACTGGAAAATAATTAAGATCTGTAATAGATACTTAGACTTTGGGACCTCTGTTACTGGAGGCTTCTAAGAACAAATTAGAGAGGCTTCTGTCAGGAGCGGCTTAGGTATAAATGATCCTATCTTAGGGAAGGAGGAAGAGAATGAAGGTGCAGAGGCTACCTGACCTCTTGGCATTCCTCCCAGCCCTATTTTCTGCAATTCTTACAATAAATCTGAAAAAAGGTAAAAAGGTGATTTTTTTCAGATATGCTTTTTCTCACTAGATGCTAGCTGAGATGATTGTCCAAGTCCATTTACTTTGTAATGTGGAACAGCTGTCATAGCTAAATATCTTTAACCACTCTTACTTTTAAGATTGAATGAACCCTGGCCTTGAAGAAAATTATGCAGTGAGTATAAGATTCAACTAATGCAAGAAATGTCAGCCAGGGCTCAGTGCAGAGAGCCTTACACAGGTCACTTTGACCCCTTTGTCCCGGTCGAGTGTGACGTACAGTTCTACTTGTTAAATGTTGTCATCAGCTGTTCGGCAAAAAGCAGACTGAAGGGCCAGACATTCCCCAGAGTTGTCCTAGAAGGCAAAGCTAGTCATCACTTCAATTCCTATCACTGAAAAAATAAAATAAAAAGAAATGCTCCAATAAACTTAGCATGGAAGATAATACACATCGGTAACATTAAATGGAATGTTTTTAAATACACCCCTCAAATAAACCCGTGAATTAACATTTTTAGAAAGAATTGTTCCAGGGAAAGAAAGAATTTACTAGACATGGTTGTAAGTGCAATGCTATTTAATTCCTTGTTGCTGAATTAGAACAAAATTTTTAGGTGCCAGGGTGGAAAAAGGTTTATGATTAGATTATGAAAGGTGAAAGACGTGCTGGAAATGTTAGTAAAAGAAAATTATTTTTAGCATTGTTGTCCACGCTATCTGTGTGATAAGGTGTATGTTTCCCAAAATAACACAATCTTTACAGGTGTAAGAGTTTTCAGCAGAAATGCAAAAACAAAAGCTTTATGTAGCCTATATGCAATGTGGTGAAAATATACATAGTACAGGCCAATTTTTTTCCTGGATCCTTGAATAACTTTCCAATTTTTGCACAGAGAACATCTACCTGCTCTACTCCAAATAGTACTGAGATATTTAGTTATTGCTGCTAAGTTTCTATGTAAAAAAGAATAATTTCTTAATACTTCCTAACCAATAGATATTTTTGAGCATGCCCATTTCATAGCCTCTTTTTATATGCTGTGTTGTTCTCTGGCTTGCTCTTTTTGGATGTTTCTTCAGCAACCAGAAAGTATTCAGACCTTCAAATCTCTTGTACTTTGTCATTTCCCTTTCAATTTTTATCTTTAAAAATTCCTGTGCTCTTTCTGCCTAATCCCTCTATTTGTTTAACATGTTAACTTTTGGCGTTTGAACTACATGCAGTTGAGAATTTGAAAGACTTTAGAGGCCTGTGCCCTAAGCTAATTTCTAGTCAAGTTTCTACTTTTTGTGGTTATATCACAGAAAAAAATACATTTGTTTAGGCACCAAAGGGAGCAAGACAATGTCAAGGCTGAGAATTTTAGTAACAGTCACTAGAATCAAAAAATTGAGGTCATCTTCTTAATCAGAACTTGATTCTAAAAAATTCAGATCCCTTAAGAAGGGCTAATTGTGCCTCATTTGAAATTTAAAGAAAATATATTGCTAATATGTCAGTTTTCCAGTAAAACCTTTCCTTTATCTATTGTTCTGAGATTTCATGTGACAGTTTTGGAGCTGAAAATACATCAATGCCTATATATTGCCTTGACATTTTCTTGTCAGGTTAAAAAACATTCAGAAAGATTTAGTCATTAATGAAATAATGTATCAATATAATAATTTAAGATATAAAAGTTTTTATCAACGAGTTTTTTAATGGGAGATAGCTAGGATTTATTTTGTTTTTGTTTTGCTTAAAGGAAAATGAAGGAAATTTTTGAGCAAATCTGTAAATTTCTTTACTGTCTAAAAATTGTTATCTATGTTTGGACATTAATAAAAACAAGAGACTGGCCACAGGTGTATATTTACTTTTTATTTTTACATCTTTAGGATTTTTTCAAGACCAGAATGATTGCTTATTATAAGGATTAAATTATTCTAAAAGTTTAGCATGATTTACTTCCCACTCAGATGTGCCCTCACTGTCTTAACAAGCTTCAAGACTAGAGAGATGATTTCTCTAGTCTTGAAGCTTGTAAAGACAGTGATAGATTTACCCAAACTCATTCTTGCTCTCCTCTCACGTGACACACCAGAGAAACTAGGTGACCATTGAGATCCGCAGTGAATTGCGACTTGTTCTAGCACACTCGTCTCAAGTCTGCCTTTGGAGTCTGCACATGCACAAGCCAGGCTGCCAGCTAGACCTGTTGCTTTTCCTTCCCTATCCATCAGCCCAGTGTAACTCGCAGCTCCACCATAGTAAGTGTGAGCTCCTTGTGATGAGTAAGATAAAAATGAAGAGAAATCTGTCTTAAGTTGCTTGTTGTATGCCAACACTGCAATTGAGTGAAGGCTGCAGATTTTGTTTTCTCCTGTTCATGGCTCTCAGACAGCCCAGGTTGGAAGGGGTGTCATTCAAACGTAACAGGTTGGAAAAGCAAATCAAGAAAAGTCCCTTTGGATCAGTGCTTTTCCAAGTATGAAATTTCAAGGTTTCTTCCAACACGGAGTTGTTGCTCTGTCCCGTCTCAGTGCAAGGAGGTGACATGCCCACAGCCGTGTGACAGGAGGATGCAGCAATAGAACGTTCCTCCCGTTCTTGATTGAAACTGGAGATTTGCTTACAAGCTTTGTTTTATCTAGAAATCATAGCATTTCTTCAACATTTCATTGCATATGAAAAATATGGAGTGGGCCAGGGATGGAAGGGGAGAAATGATTCCTGGTGCTCAAGGGAAAATAATAATGGATTTGATGACAGTTGGAGCATTCCTGAATTTGTAATTTACTCATCTAATACGCTTTCTTAAACTTCTTAATATTTGGATCAGGATCTCCATAAGTGGCTGTATATATTCCTGTCAATACACAGTTTGCCTCTACTTAAGAAAAACATATTTTTATATATGAAATTGGAAAGAGACAAGATGTTGAATAGAAGTAGCTATGTTAAAATACTGTAGGATTTGTCTGCATCCATTTGCCATGGCACTACTAGATTAGGTGTACTAGAAAAAAACAGTCAAACCAATTAATACATCTGTACAGTAGTGAAAAGTATTTCACCAAAAGTATTCATTGAAAAATAATATTTCCTTAGAAAACTCTAAAGAATTTCACAGCTTTAAAAATGAGTGAAACAACATTTTAAATAATATGTGTTTCAACAGGTTAAATTGGGAAAATATTTTATAAAGTGTTGGATGAAAACAAAAAAAGACTTTTTTGAAGAAAAGAAAGAAAATTTTTGATGTAAATTTGAAAATATTCTTCAAACATTAAAATGTAGAATATACAGAAAGAATTAAGTCTGCCACAATATTCTGTGTACTTTAGTCATATGCCCTGTGGACTTGAATTTATGACTTTTACAACTTGAAGAATTCTGTAGCTGTGGCTTTTTCAATGTCTTTGCTCAAAGCATACGCAGAACTCTATATTGCAACAAAATCATACTTATAGTTCAGGATGTCTGTAGCGTGAAAGAGTTGAGGCTAGTGCCAGTAGTAAGTATAAATGGAATAAGTAAGTATAAATAGAAATTGCAAGTGTCTAACATAAGCGGTTACACTGGAAATCTGAAACTGGATCAACTTGTCCCATCATTTAGCCAGAGAGAAGGTTGAAGTTCTTTGAGCGCTACTTAATTTACAAGTTTTCTAACTTCTAAAAACCTCCATTACTTTAACAAGGGAACAAAACTTTAGAAGAAATAATTAGCATAGGTTCTCATACCACACACACTTTGTTCCATGTCTTAAAAAAATTGCAGGATTAGAAACTGTTCAGTCACAAAGATGCTCTTGGGAGAACTTGTTCTTCTGCTCAGCTCTGGAACCTTGGCAATTCTTTTATGCTTGCACTTGAAATCACCAGGAAAGCCAATGTGTCAATAGCGTCATAGCTGCATAGGAAGAAGCCTGGGAAGGATTTCAAGACATTATCTAATATATTGCCCTTTGTGCTATTAGATATCCAAGTAAGAAACTCCCTAGTGTTACTGGGTGCCTAAGTCACCATAGCAATACAAAATCCTTCCAGCTGGAACATAGCAAAAAAAAAAAATTGCCCTGGCTTTTAGACTGATTATTGTAATCCCTATATGGAATAAAAGTGCACTAAAAAAATTCAAAAATTACATGGCTTGCTGCAGACCATATGCTTGGCCACAAAGCTCACACTAAACACATCGTCCCAGGCGGCTTTTCTCACTTGATGCCTCTTCAAAGCCAAAGGCAGACTACTTTATCAGTGCCTGTCATTACATTGACTTAACTGTCTGAGAAATTACATCTCTCTCTTGATCATGAGATGCCACAGCATTTCCCTTTACCTGATTTTACCAGGACATTTGAGAGTCTGGGTGTTCCAGAGGACCCATATCTGAACTACAGAATTTGTTCCACTGGGAATCTTGGAGAGATTGTGGAGAAATTCCTGCCCCTTTCGAGATTCAACACACAAACCTTTTTTGTTACCTTTGCTTTCTCATTTTTCTGTTTTTTCTTTTTCTTTTCCTTTTTTTTTCTTTTTTCTTTTTTCTTTTCTTTAAAGCTCTGCTTATTTCTCATCCACTTGAGAAATAAGCAGAGCTGGTTGGAAGAAATACAGAGAAACTGAACTTGTTAACTGTCTGTTTTGGTAGAAAGGAAGCACTCAGATGCTCTTTAGGAACTCAACGCCCGTTGTTACTATTACAACAGCATTGTCTACTTCAGACTTCTTTTTTTTATTTTAGCAAGAAAAATAATATTTTCTATTCAGAATCTGGAGTGAGCATGTGAATTTCTACTAAACAAATCTAAACATATTTGGAATTATTTGTATTTTGTCTTCCGGCTTTCCCATTGCTGTTTTACTGAGTTCAGTATTGCCTTACACTAAAACTGATGTGACTTGAAACCTCTGTAGAAAACATGCTATCTATAATTGAGAATATTATATCAAGTATCTTTTCTCTTTGTTGACACCAGCTCGACTCAATTTAATTAAGAAGTGATGTACTCAGTTATAGGATCTAGTTGTTTTCTTGTCAGCAGCAGCACACATTCTGCTGCTTAAAAGTTGGATGTAACACTTGTTTTGCTGCCATTGCCTTGATTTTAGCAGGATTTTAGTAGCTGTTACACTGAGCAAGTTTTCCCAAGGCTCAGGCTAATCTTGCGCTAGACTCAAAGACAAGTTCACCTTGTATCAGGCAAGATATTGTAGGCTTTGGGAATTTGCCTTCATTTCTAAATATTTGGAAGTTACTTTATACAGTCCTTCCTGGTATATATTTATCCCTCAGCTGCCAATCCTGTTATCTTCTATTTCCTTTGAAGCCTCAAAAACCCTTTCCAACAGCCTACAAACAGTCTTCACGAGGCCTCCATACATGTCCAGCAACTGCTACCTGTCTCCCGGCACCTGCCAGTTGTTCCAGTTAAATATTATAAATGATTATGTCTTTAAGGATAGAGTATACAACTGGAAAACATGAGGCCTGGAAGTTGTAGTATGCCAGGGTCCAGAAGAGAGAGAAAAATCTATCAGTAAAGCATGCTGGAAACCCTTATGGCATTCAGAAAAGTGAAGGCTTGAGGCAGTCGTGGAGACAGTGGAACTTCATGTTATGAGAACTGTGAGAGAGGAAAAAGCAATGCAGTGAGATGAGCTGGCAACTCTACAACTCATCAGAATCCTTCTTTTATATTGGAAGGACCTCTCATAAGGAGTTTAATTTTGAAAGTGATGGGGTACAAGAAAAAATTCTCTCTTGTAGCAGTAGATACACGAATTTTAAAGGTGCTGACCCTTGGAAATGACTATACTCATTTACTTATATCCTTACCAGAAAGCTCTTTGAAGTAATTCAGCAGTGCCATATTTTATTTTTGTTACTGCTGCAGGCATCTCTTCACATGCTGTATATTACAGTATGCTGTTAGTCTGGAGCTCGATGAAAAGTGTAGTTTGGCAGCGCTTGTTTAATGTGACACAACTATTTTGATGGGGATATTTGGATATGACATAGTAGTAACAGTGTTAAACAAAAAGGGAAGGAAGCAACTTTACCTCATCATCCATTTGTCCTAACAAATAATCAGTGATGACTTAACTAATTTTTCACAGATGTGCATCTAACCTCCTCATGACAGGGCATCCAAGGCCCTTTTCAGGCAGCCCAATGCAATGCTTTACTCTCTGTACTGTTTATTTTTTAATTCCACTGTCTGGTCCGAACTTCCATTGCAGTAATCGAAGACTGTCCCTCCTTGTTTTTTATCTTTTGCTTATTTTCTTTCATGTTATCCTCTTAAATCAGCTAAAAGAGAGAGATAGTATTTCTTTCATCCTTCCTTCAGATGTTGAATAGAACTAGTAGCCCACAAATCTCCAGTAGATGTCCACATATTGAAACTAATGCTCTTCATCAATGTGCCTGTATTGCCTCTCATTTTGCTGCCATCTGTCAAATTAAAAGTTATGTTCTCTATTGTGTCTCTGTCCTCCATGTCAGTAATACTGACGTATTCTGGAATTAGGATTGGACCATCAAGGAACCGCTCTAATCTTAGTGAAAATTTAGCTTTCAGTTATGTAATAGGTAAATAAAATGCACTCAGAAATCAATAAGCTATGAACTGTTATTAGGTTTTGAGTATTATAGCTGTCAAAGGAGGTGCATGCTATATGTATTTATTTCTTCAGAATTTATGTTTAAATACTCAGCCATTCATATAGACATTTGTCCACTGTACTCTGCTCACACTGCTTGCCAAAATGGCAGTGCAGATTTTTACAAATAAATATATATATATATGTATCTTTTTAAAAAAACACTTTTTAAACACAGATATATATGTTATTGTAGATATGTCTTAAAGTATGC
>VWPW01014076.1:498274-590774 GCA_013389825.1 Crypturellus undulatus | reverse complement strand
GTAATCTTCTGAGGCCAAAAGTCAATCTAAACGCAGTGAAGATTTGCTTTCGTTTAGGACAGAGGTGACAAACAAAGTCTGCAGTGGAAGTTATGATAGAAAGCAACAAATGTGGATCACTGACCAAAATAATTATGTACTTGATGCAAATGCAGATTGCATATTGTTATATATAATACATTATGTTTTATTTTTTCCCATTCAGTCTGTTTATTTCTGTGGTGAATACATGTTGTTAGAAGATGTCTTGTAAGGTCTTAATCTTTGTTGTGTACTATTTTTTATAGTCTTAAGTTATAATGAAAAAAAAAAGTAGGAACCAAACATAAAAGGTCTAGTAAAGCCAAAAATTAATTTCATATTGATTTAAAGTGATCTAGGTGAGTTTTTACACTGAAAGCAAAGATTATAGCAATTGTAGTCCATGGTATTTATTTTCAGTCAAACCAAAGTTACATATAATTCTGCCTCTGCTTATACGGGATATTAACACTAACAATACACTCCCTTTGGAAGACTTGCACAGGCCAAATTGTTGGAATGCTGGTTTTCTTGACAACTCCAAATCCAAAAATATGATAATGCGTTATGGTGTAGTTGAAAATAGCATAGTCAGATGTTTGCTTAAAACCTAGAAACTTTACGTGTTGCTTTTCATGTGCTGTGCCAAGTCTTGATAAAACTTTTTCCCCCAACCAAGGGACCTCATAACCTGATTATGGTTATTGCTTTACAAACAGTTTTTGACAGAAGGTGGCTGCTAGAGCTTAACATATGTACCAGTTCCATGTGATGGTCCTGGTTCTTGCAAACTAAGCTCATCATTTATTCTTTGCTGAAGTCAGCAAATAGACTTAAAGATATATACAGTCATCTATCACGCCAAATAAAAGGACATAACGGCTTTCGAAAGGGTTTTCCCACTTACCCAAAAGGCTTTCTGAAAGCTTCTACCTCTGCAAAAGAAAAAGAAAAACAAAAAAAAAACAAAAAAAAAACACAAAAAAACACAAAAGAAATTAGAACAATTATGGCAGATTGCATGAATTGTGAGAACGTCACAGTAACTGCTACTTTTCATTACGTTGTCTTTGGGTCAGGATCAACAGAAGGTTTACAGTAATTACATCAAGAGAAGGATTCACCTTGTAAGCAATTTTTTCAGTCAATCAGTCGGCTAAGATGCTAAAGGTGGGGATTTCACCTGGAAGGGAACGATGGGTGTTTCAAGTGCATGTTCAAAAGACTGTGATGGACTGGAAGTAAATGTGTTAACTGTACCATCGAGAAGGTGGCCTAAGACTACAATGCTAAAGTATGCATACCTCAGTTACAAAACTTTTGAAAGGAAGTCTCAGCCACAGAATGCATATACCTGTAGAGTTTTGCATGGGTTTTATATAAATACAATTTAAAAAAAAAAATAGCTGCTTGCACATTATACCAGAAAAACCTCCAAAACTGCAATTGCTTTGAAAATAGATTTTAGGTTTTTTGGAGTTTTCTGAGATGCTTGGTCTGTATTTTGATAATTGTGCATATTATGTAAAAATGTTGGTGGACCCATAAATGACCAGACTTTTTCTAAGAAAAATGTTGCTTTAATGCATTTCATGAATTTTTACTCTTATATCATTGCTTGCTAGGAATAGCAAATCTGCTTTTCTGCATCTGCTTTGCGTAGCTATTGTAAGGCTTTGAACTAATGTATGTATTTATTGCTTGAACTTCTGTGCATACCTTATAAAGCATAATGTCTGACAATTTAAATGGCTCATGTATTCTTGCTTCTATCATAAGCTGAGGACGGGGATTATGATCTTTTGTATACAGCAAATTTTAACTGTAGCACAAACATCTGTTTATGTATTGGTGGAATATACCTGTTTTATTTATCTTTTTTGAGGTAAACTAATTTTTGATACTTTTCATTACTGTGTACTGTGTTCATACCTTGAATTCTCTGACGTTAGAAGTCATGGTTGAGAATTGTAACAGCTGTTATTCGTTCTGTATTCATGGCTTTCACTGCTGAATAAAATAAAGGACCAAACCTAGGATTTGAAAGAAAACTGTCTACCTCTAACACCAGGGAGTTATCAGATTTTATTTTGCATAGTTTTAGTCTACAAAGTCACAATTGCTTAAACCTAGTGGGCTTAAGGCTGATATTCTGTGTGGTTGAATTCATGGCACAGTTGTACTGTTTGAAAATAAATTAAAGTTTCATGTGAATGTTACAAGTATTTGGTAGAATTACCACTAACTGGGTTTTCTTTAGATAGCGCAGATACGGGGACACCGTCATCAGCATTCTGTGTCGGCGGCTGGTGAAGCTGGTACGAATGCATTTCTTTGAGATTAGGGAATCCAAGCACAGTCAGCTAGGAACCGAACTGCTGGACTGCCCTTGATAGGAACCATCCTGGACTCAAGTGTCCCGGCTCCCTCCTGGTCTGATTTACACATTTCCTGCAATTGGGCACTTGCATTTTGGATTTTTTATTTTCATTCTGCCTGCACACACTCATAGTAATGTGCATTCCAAAAGGGGAGCTTTATTATTGCTATAAAGCTGTTAACAGTAGTCTGTTTTGCCCTTATTATTTCAAGAGTTCAAATTAATGTGGAAGGTTTTTGACCATAAAATTTGGCATATTTAGCAAAAAAGGATGTACATTTTACTATAGAATTGATGTATGAACAGTGTTTTCACTGCTAATGGATGTAAAAATGTATATGAAACCATTTCATTCACTTGCTTACATTTCTGGAGTATAAATAAAAAGTATAATTCTTTTTGATCCATTTATAACCCACAGGGTTTTATTCTTTCCGGGAAGAACATTCTTCCACCTTGAAGAGCTCAGTTAAGAAAACTATTTCTGTAGTTTGCTGTAGCTCTCCTATGGAAGCTTGGGATACAAGAAGCAGTTTTATCCAAAAAGAACAATGATGTCAGCAGCACATTTCTTGTGTATGTTATTTTGCAATATAGAGCAAGCTATTAAACACCTTTAGCCTTCCTGCAGCCACTCCCTGACTTGGTGGTCTTTCTGCACATGGAGAGAATTTGTTAAGCTCCTTTTGATAGTGAAATTTGATGGAAAATTTAATACTTAAGGAAATTAGTCTCTCTTAATTTTTTTTGATGATCAGATTTGGAAAACAATAGATGAAAAATTAATTACTCAGAGCTAGCTGTGTGTTGTGATTTAAACACTCAAAAAATCTGCATTTACCCAGCTGCATGCGTGTAACTGTCCGCATCAGGCTCTTCATTTATCCAAAAGTAAGCTCGGGATACTGCATGAAGCTCGTTAAAAATACAGGGTGCTACAGTCAGGCAGCATGTAACAAACTTCTGTCTTGAGCCTCTGGCTTGAGGAAAGATGTGTTTTTAATCTCATGGAAGTTACAGTGGTGGGGGGTGGTTTGCTAATATGGTGAGTAGCATCAGGATTTTGTGTAAGATGGGATTATCTAAAGATCCTAATATTAAATAAGCTAATATCTCCTGCTCAGCTTCTGAGAAGAGCATCCAAGTTTTGGCTTAAAAGAAATACCCGTAAAAGTATCTTTTCTATATAACCTTTTCCTAATAAATTAGAAAAAAAATCAAAATATACCACAATATCTATCTCAATGCAATTTGAGCACTTAACATCTGAATGCTATCCTTCCATACTATTACAAAGCAGAAAAGTAATGATATATCCTAAGCATGATGGGTACTTAGCAAGAAGCTAATCAATGCTAATATGCTAATAATTATTATTAAAGCAAATGGAGGCCATGGCTGTGCACGTGGAAGGTTTTCAGTTCCAACAGATTGATTGGGTTATCTGATTGTACATGGATACATGCCATTAAAATATTTACTGTGCTCATATATATGTATATATTTCTTTTCCCCAAAGAACATGTGTATATACATATAGGAGAGAGATACTTTATTACAAATTTGCATTTGAAAGCAGCCAGTACATTCTAGAAACAAACGTATGGAAAGGGAATCTAAGTTCCTATCAGTTTGGTTGTCTGTGCAAACCAGCGAGGATGCCGCCCGGAGATGCAGAATTTGGCAGACCCATTGCTCAAGTCTTATTAATGCACAGCCTGCTGACACTGTCCTGAGGAGAAAACTGCCTTAGATTTTATCTAAAATTATTCACTAGCGTTCTTCACAATTTATGAAACACAGAACTTTTTTTGGTGTTTTTACTGCCTTCTCGGCATTTCTAGGTGGCAAATTAGACAGCAAAATCTGGTTCTGAGATTTATTACAAAAGTGCAATATTTATGGGGCAGAAAAGTCAAGTGGAACCAATGGAAATTCGGTCCTTTTAACAGTATAAATGCTACTTAGGGGACTTATTTTAGCTCTAAAATCTTTTCACAATTAAAAAAGAATAAAAATAAAATCAATAATTTTACATGCAATGAAGTGTGTGTAAATAACAAGAATATCGTCAACCTAGATTAATGCTAATGTCTTTTCAGGTGTGTGCTCTCTACACTGCTATGAGAAATGTTACCTGTATATGCACTAGCAGAGTGTTAAAAGTAATTTGCAACAAATTTCTCAAAAACGTTTTTCAGCTTCAATTACATATCTGAGAGAATGATGGAAGTCAACGGCAAGACTGAGAATCCATGGAAAGCCAAAACTCATCTGTTGAAAAAAAGGAAAACAAACCAACAAAATTGAATGGGGTCTAGTTATAGCAGCTGCTCTGCATGTTAGTACGGTGCTGCAGAAAAAGCTTTTACAAGTGTTTCTTCTGAGCAGTATAAAGGCTGGGACAACAAATAACAAGGAAAACAGTCTGACTAATATTACAGTGAATTAAAGTATTATATTGCAAGTTTTACCGTTGCTACTTGGAGCAATTGAACACTGAATGAATCAGAAGCAGAAATTCAGAAACCAGAACAAATGAGCAAGAAATGAGTATTGGGTAGAGGAGAGGAGAGGACAAGCTGCTAGTATTTAAAAAACAAAACAAAGTCATTTTTCTAAAGTTCTAGGGGCTATATTAGCAATTTTTGCTCATTGTACGGTCAAGCAGTGATAATAGCAGATGCGTTTATTGATACAGTCCAATTTAACAGCCTCATCCTGAAATTTTGGTAAAATCCCTGGAAACTATTCATACAGATCCAAAGCACAGCATGACTCTAAATCGTTTCAGAGACTACGCTTTATTTAACTTAAATTTTTCAAGGCTCCCAAAGATAGATAAATGTGATGCTACCAAGCCAGAGGAACTGGTGTGTTGTCGAATAGAAGGTGAATTTTACCTCTCATGTCTGGGGAGCCAGGCATAATGTGTTTAAGTCTGTGGTTAGTTGAAAGAAATTTCCTCAGATAACCATCTAGAAAATCAAACTTGGGAAAATAAGGACAAAATATTACTACAGATTAAAAACAATTTAAGTTTCTCTATTGAATTGTAGTATAGCGTTGTAGCAGGTTCTTACAGGTTCCAAAGTGGTTTATTTGATATTTTTACTAGGAAGTTAGATTCTGGTGGTATTTACCCATTTGCAAAATTCTAAAGCACCATTTTTTTTTTTTTTTTTTATGAAACCTCTGACAAAAATAAAGATGTTCTATGATGTTTTGTATGCCTTTAATTTTATCAGAAATCATATTTTTCTAATGACCACTGTCATAACATTTTAATTTTTGCCTTAGTCTCTATCTGACAAAGATTTTATCTTTTGGAATATATTGAGCTTTAGTAAGTGTCTCTATAGGTAGCCTTATAATAATTTGCTTTGTGAGGATCTGAATCAAAAAAAAGAAACACTGCCTAGGTTTATGGTTTGTATTTCAGTAGCATATTTTCCTACCTTTAAAGAAATCTTGTACTGAGAAAAGTGAAACTAGACTGAGATTTTCAAGGTTGATCCTTTTGTCGTATTTTTTTTTTCTCTCTTACAAGGTGATTAGTTAGATCCAGTTGAGTAGAAAGGGTGAAACTTTTTGTAACAGCCAAATCCGTGGAGTTTATTTCAAGATTTCTTTTTGTTTATTACACAAGGATATAGGGCAGGCACGGAAATTAAATATTTATGCCTTGTATTTTAATTCTCTCTTGATTTTCTCACATTAGCAATAACAGTATTTCGGTGAAGGGAAGGTATTGCAGTGCAATGTCATCTTTACTCCTGAGTTTGCTGTTGCTAACTAGAGAGAGTTCTACGCCCAGCAGACACACATGGGAGCGAGGGAAACACAGGAGACACAGCAGGACCTCTTGGTGCCTTCGTGTCCACAGTCTTTCCCGAAGACCAGGAGTCCAAGGCAGAGCCACGCACAGGCCTTCCACGGCCAACCCTGCCCGTTCCTCCTCCTGCTTTCACTGCACCAGACCTGCAGGAAGTTTCCCCTGCTGGAAAACTCCTTTCGTTGCATTTCTGACGTCTTCATTCATCCTGATACGTGCGCAGGTGGAAGAAAAGGCTGCATAAAAACAATGATTCTCTTTTTTTTTCACATATTTATATTAGTTTAGAAGCTGCTTCAAATTGCAACATACTTCTTATTCTTGAAAAGTTTTATTTATTTGGAGCGTCTTAGAATCTGTAGTAACTTTGTGAAATTTAATCCAAATTTTATATTCTACAAGTAAGAAATATTTTAGTAACATCATTATCTTATTGATTACTGTAATGTGTAACTTACACATCATTAAGGTGCTCTAATTTGTGTTAATTTCTCATAATTATCTTGCAGCATCCTGCCCAGTTGCGGTGCTTATTCAGAACAGACATGAATTGCCATCTCTCTCCTCCCTCTTTAAGGAAGTGAGATAGATACTTTCAAAATGAATCACATGGGAAGAGACAGCGGAGTGGATGGCTTCAAATAGTAAAAGAAAGGTATAAAAGTCCAGCGGAGGGAAAGACAGAGCTGTGAGGCCAAGCAGTGACCGTAAGACACAGTAATAGGAAATGGCAATCAGGGATGAGTAAGGCAGTAGAACCAATTAATTAAGACAATGAACCACAAGAAATTTCATTTACCAGAAAACTTTAGAAAAAAAGCACCTAATCACATAGCGAGCTTTTGCTTTGCTCCTTATTCAGATCGTGTTATCATATTGATGAAAAGATTTCAAGACAGACTGACATCTCTCCTCACTGCCCCCCACAAAAATGCCTTTTTGTCCTATCTTTTTTTTTCAGGTGTCAAGTAAGTTCTTGAAAATAATAATATATTCCAAAAACTACAGAGGGCATAAAGTGAGTTATAAAACCAAAGTTACTGGGGCCCAGCATTTCACTCTGCCACCAGAGTACTTCCTATGTACATGCCAACGTAGCCCAGGCATAGATGAAGGCTAAGAAAAGACTTTTTGGTTTCCTATAGGGTGAAAGTTATGATAGAAAACGCAGATATTGACAACACACTACACATTTACACAAATACTGGTTAAATTTGAGTATATTTTTCTTTTTCATGGTACTATGAAATATTAAAAATATAATTCCTAGCATTTTCTAGATGCAGAATGTTCTAATTTATGTGCTGTGAGTTTGCATGTTCAGTTTGGTGTTTATATTTTATGCTTCCCAGTCTGTAGCTGCAAATTCATACATAAAGATGAATCTGCAGTGCTTTGTCAAATGAAATTATCTACCAACAAAAGCAATAACAGGATCTTCAACACAGCATAAACAAGCATGCAGAACCACACATTTCATCTAAAATACCCATTACCAAGCACACTTGCCCACTTAAGCTCAAGGAGAGGAATTCCTTTCCTTAGCTCCTGCAGCTGACACTCAGATCTGCATGGAAAGTCTTTCCCTGCTATTACTGAAGCAAATTCCAAATGAGCAGACACAAAATGAGGCCAGCACAGACAGAGATGGGAATTATGCAAAAAAAAGAACATTTTCAAAAGTCCAGTTTTGGCCAATACTTTCCAAATGCAAATGGCCTTCCTTTTCCCTAGACAACCACATGCGGGATGGTCTATTTACCTGAATTATTTTATTTTTCTTCTCCCCGACTATTACAGCCCTACTCCAGCTTTCTGTTGACTGCTTAGAATATTGGCCCATCTCAGCTCAACTTTTCTATGTTTGTCTATCTGCCAGCAGCAGAGTCAGGAATTTCTTTTCAACTACTTAGATCATTTTAATAGGTAATTATTTTAATATTTTCAAAGCTCATTTGAATAGGTAGAAAAACACACTCTGTAAAGTCTGCTTGGCAGCTTGTTGGCCACTGTGGCTGGGCAGTAGGGAGAGGAGAATGAAGTGAGGCCAAGTTCATCTGCCCCAGCCTGAAAGGTTATGCAATGTGTTGTAAGTCAGTTTACCTTGGGCAAACTGCTGACTGCTTCACTTTAATAAACAAACACATACACGAGGCAAATTCTGCTTTCTTACAAGTTTTGTTATGAAAGGTTCACACATCTTTGTGTGAAATAAAAGTATGATGCTAATCAACACCTCTTATTCATTAGCATATGCTATTTATAACTTCTTACGCTTCATGTAGCTGCATGGGAAAAGCTCTCCTTTCATTCAAATAAAAATTTTATTACTAATATATTTTCCATTTGAAAAATTTACTGAAAATAAATAAAGAAGAAATTACTGCCAGATCCCATGCTAATCAGTTAATCAGCCCAAATAAAATCAAAATGTGTAAAGAATGCCAGGAAATGCAAAATTAAGCACAAGCAGGGAATGGCCTCCTATTTTCCTGACATGCTATTTTCCTTCTCTCGTCTTTGCATCCTTCAGAACTAAACCGTGCCTTTCTACATGGGAGACAGATAATGACAAGAAAAATAATAAGGCCATGATCCAGATCTGCAGGCTGATGTGGACAACTCTCATGTGATTCCAGATTGACTATGCACATAACCACAAGAAATCTACAACAGTAAAATAAAAATAAAGAAAAAAAAACATCCAACTTGTAGTTGTGTTGAGGTAAAGAGAGTTTCTATTTGAAGTTGCAGTGATTTGCTTTTAGGAAAAAAGAAGATCACTTTAGGAGAAAGTTCTAAGTCAAAAGAAAGACTGTTTGGAAAGTGATTTTATGATTAGTTTCCTTAAAAGTGCAAGAAGTGGAAAGCAACCCCTCACAAACAGACATTTACCGGTTTACATACAACCTCCTTTAAAAGATGAGAGCATTACATTTTAAAATTATAAAAAGTATCTCCTGGATTTTACAATCACACATTAGTTTCATTTGGACCTTTCTTGCTGCTATTCAAATGACCTACTAAATAGGTCTCCTCATGTCTCCCATGTAAATGGGCACACAGGAAAATTAAGGAGATACCCAAGCCCCAAGGCTGAGTACCAAAACGTGTAGATATAAAATGCATGTACAAACATTTTTATGCTTATGCAGAAAACAGAACACACACGTTGCCCATTAAAGAGTACAAAAAATCTTATCTGACGATTTGAAGCACAGTGCACCTTCACGCTTTTAGATTGATCTTGTTTCATGTCTGCTGGACGAAACTCTATTTGGAATCAACAAGATGGGCCATAAACATGGTGATAAGGGTGAAAAGTGAATGTTACATGTCTTTGAGTGCATTTCAAAGGCTAACATGTAGAATTTATGCACTGAAAATACGATGTTAACTAGCCAAGCAGAAAGAGCATGATGTCTGATCAGATAGTCATCAGAGTTTCATTTTTCTTTACCAAAGTGCTTGTAGACTGTCTGATCATCACTTGAGACCAACTAATGCAAAAATTAGTCTTTCACATACCCTAACTGCTTTTAGGCTCTCCAAGACTACTTTCAGTATTGAATAACACAGATAAACCCAGTCTACTAAACTATTTGTCAGTAGAGAATTGAAGAGTTGCTGGTGGCTGATAAATACTAAAACATTTTTAAGCCAGATAGATAGCATATAAATTACTTATTTTTCTCTATTAATAAGTCAAGAACCAAATGATTCTTTGTCCCTTTGTAGTGACAAGCCCACGAAAGATGCTATAAGTATGGAAGAGAAGAGGTAACCCATTGGGATAGCACTGCTTGTGCTCCAGTTTTCAACCCCTTTGACTTTCTCCTCCCTGGTACACTCATGATAGTCCACAGGAAAATGACTCATTGGCCTGGCACTGAAAGTCTTGATGCAGTTCTCGTCCTAAGCCACAGCTCCCCAAAAACAGAGGATGCAGCAAATAAATTGGGTTACTTTAGTAAAATACTCTTTATCTCTTATTAAAATTAAACCCCTCGGATGTGGCATGCTTTGCTCTGGGTTACAAAACCACGTTTGCTGCAGCCTTCAGCTCTGCCAGGCTGGGGCCCCAAGCCACAAGAATTCTGTGTTGCACCGCCCGTGCAGCATGGGTACAACTGAACTCAAAACACCCCAGGAGCCCTGAACAGTGTAACTACAAATACTGGGGAGATGATAGTGGCCTGAGATATAACTTGCTGGCTGCAAAATCAGCCAAAGGAAATAATAAAGTATTTCAGCGGTTGGTCTGGTCTGGTCTTCTTATTGTCACAAGCAGAGTGGTATTTAGTTAGTTAGTTAGTTTAGTTAGTCCTTACTCTATGCAGCAATAAAAATAATGACTGCACAAAAGGTTTACTGTATATATGAAGACAGTGTCTGTGCATCCATAATTTTTGGGTGATTGGCCTCTTGAGACCTATAGAGAACCAGTAATTTCAACCATTTACTGAACATCCGGCTACACTGGAAAAGAGAGAATAGCAGAGAAGGGTCCAGCCAGCACAGTGACTGATTGACAACGCCTTTCCTTTCCCTGATCCTGAGGGTAGAGTTCCCTGAACCATATTTCTGACAGGGGATTCTACCTATCTGGAAATCAGAGTACTTCCAGTTAGGTAGAATATTACTTACTCCTTAATTAAGAACCAGGAATGGCAATTTTCAGTAGTACTAGAGACATGTCATTCAGTGTTTGGAAAGAAAATATTTTAAACCTCTATGCTCTTAATCTAGAAAAATATGTTATTGGTGCTAGTAACCAGTTTCAGGAACATGGAAACATGCTGATCAGATAGATTCAAAATTGGTTTAATTTCAGAGCTACTTCAGTGTAAGGAAACTATGTATTTGAAACTCCTTGAGTCTGAAATTCCTTGATCCCCAAATCCCATCGATTTTCTCCCTCTCTGTGCCATGGTACTCCTGTTACTTGCATGATTTTATGGTATTTAAATTCTCCCTAGAGAAGACCACAGGCTCATTCTGCTGCAGACAGCATGAATATACAGTAAAAAAAGCAATTCTCTTGAAGACTGCAAGAGCTTATAGCCAAGGTAGACGTAATGAAAATCAGTACAGGAAGCAGTTACGTGGAGAAGTTATCTGGTCAAGGTCATCAAAAAGATCAGTGACAGAACTAGCAATATTATCCATGATTCTTGACTCAGAATCAAAGGCTATAGTCACCAGTTTATGATTCCTACATTTCTTTATACACAATGTGACTTATAGCCACAAATGAAAATGTATCAAAATCATTTCCACTCAATTGTATTATCCTCTGTAAATCAGGAACTAGAAACTATTGCCATGCATTCAACAGCATCGGTATTAATTGGTCCCATTTCATATTCTTTTTGTCTGACCAATGCAGCTTGACAGTCTCTAATGGGATTTTCAGATGCACACCATGGATTCTTAAGTGTTCACTTTTTCTCCCCAAACATATGAGTTCTCTCATATTCAGACCTACATTTACACCATTCTGGTACCTGATTTCCAAGCACAGAATGAAACACTAATTCTTTTTAAAATGTCTTTTTTTCACTGTCAGAAATTGTAGAAATATCTACATACATATGAGTTAATCTAGCTAATTTTTTTTCTCTAAATGCACCATTATTTCATTCACTTTCTTAAAACCTTACTTTATAAATTATTTAGTATTTACTGTTATCAACAAAAGTTTACAAATTTAAAGACAAATTAAATATATTCTCCATAGGCCAGAGGTCAGACGGAGTCCCTGTAACTTGACAGTGTTACGAATAGACGAGACTAATTATCAGAGATCCATCAAATGCAAAAATTGTGTCTTGCTTGGTGAAAAGAAAATGTGGAAACAATTTACTGAATCCTCCTCATCCATTGAGCTGGCATTCTAGGAACACATACCTGCGTCCCTGATATCACAGTTAGTCATCACTAACTGGAGAATATTATTGCTTCAAAACATAGGCATGTTTCAAAAATACAGATTAAAGTCTACTACGTGTATCAATTACGATTCTAAATGGTATAAAAAATAATCCATACTAGATAATATTACTGTGAAGATTTTTCTTCTGACTCATGCAAGTACGAATTGTTGTAATGCATGAAACCAACAGCACCTTTTACTGAGTAAAATATCCTTTCATCATTCACAATGGAGCAAAAAGGGATATGCTGGTTTTGATTGCTGAAAAATCCCTATTCATATGCTCTGTTTGTGAATTACTCTATTGCCTTCTACACTAGGTAAGAAAGATATCATTATTTTGGAAGAAAAGCTTAATTACACAAATATCACCACAAAGCCTACCTTCTTAGCTCTCCTTTATCTACTGTTTTCTATCTATCTCCCTCTTTGATCCATCCTAAAGACTTGATAGATATATAACTGTCTAAGTTCAGAAAAGATTTGAAAGAGATGTAAACTTGGAGAGGCTGTGTGTGATTAATACCATGGTCCTACCCAGCAGCTCACAGAAGTCCCTAACAGCCAAGGAAACAGTGTTTCGGTGGGAAGAAAACCACAGTGTTCCTAATGAATATTTCAGACCTGACTCTCTGTCGGTCCATTTTTGTTACGTGATCTCCCCGGTACTTCTCTTCTTGCCTAAGCCACTGGGAAGGATTTTCCCAGTTGTAAAACATCAAACCTGAAACTCAGGTTTGTTTCCCAGCAATATACCTGCTGTAAATCACATGGCTCAAGTGGTATTGTTTTAACCACTTACTTACATAGATATTTTACTTTCCCCCTAATGAAATAAGGAAAGAGGTAGAAAGGAAAAAAGACAACAGTATGTTTCCTAAACCTTCACCATTTCCACATGCTCAAAGAATGCTTACACAAACTTTCTGAATGTAATATTTACAGTATCACCCTAAAACAATTGCTCATCTTCACAGTACTTACACTTTTATCTGAAAACCTTAGTTTTATATTCATTAAAACACTGAATCACTAAACCATAATTCAAATAGAGTGTACATATCATTTCTTAAAAAGACTTAAAAATAGTAAAAAGTTTCCTTTTCATATGGCAGCTCCTTATAATTTTGTCTGAGCCTCACAAGCTGACACATTCTAAGTGTGTCTCCATCTATTTCGCTAGATAGAGTATCCATAGATGTTGTGATGCTGAGACCAAAACAAGACCAGTAAACCACAAGCAGCAATAGATTTTGACATGTAAACTGCAAAACCAGGATTCAAATAGTGACACAAACTGTTCAGAAGTTGTAAAATGTCTGATAAAAAAAGAACAATGCCTTTTCATAGCAGAAATTCTTGATGTCACAAGTATTTTTCTAAGTACCATTTTCAAGTACTCAGGCCAACATGGAAAAATAAATCTATGAATATTATAGTTCCACTGTAACAAGGAGACCAGTATCATTTCTACTATAAATAGCAGTTTATAGACTTCCTACCTTTCTCCCATGAGGGGATTCCAAACTGGTTAGGATTTTGAGGTGGAAATTGGTCCCTTTTTCTTAAGACACGCCCAATAAAAACACCAAAGGGATTTTAATCTCATACACTGTATCTTAATTGAACACAGTTTAGAGCAAGAGAATTTACAAAAGCAAAAAAAAAAAGAAAAAGGGAAAAAACAACACATGTGCTGCATAAGAAGAGTTAAAATAAGTAGTTTGGAATAATTTTTACCCTTTGTCCATGATATCCTCTTGCACAGTGGACTGGGCGAAGAATGAGAATGCTTTTATCAACACTTAGTGGTTTCCTTGTATAGTATCATCTCCTGTATCCCTGAAAGAATTGCATTTTTTCTTTCACTTCCCAGGTCTGGTGTGCATGTGCCAGTATCTCAGCAATCTCCCCAGATGTCTGTATGTTGTACTCCCTCTGGCTGGTTTTCTACGTGTCTACCTTGCTATTCTTTCTCCAGGCAGTGACACAGGCTCAAGCTATTTTTTTCTCATTTCTGCAAACAAGTGATCCTGAATTTGGTGTAGAAAAAATAAATACCTTCTCGGGAGTACTCAACACACCTAGGAAAAGCTGTTTAGAGAGAAATAGTCTATGCGCATTTCAATCTATGACCATCCAGTACGCAGATGTTGGGCAAATGAGAATATCTTACTATGTTAGATGACATCAGCACATTATTAAATGTGATTACGGGAAGGCAACACAGATGTAGGACACAAATAGCTATTGTAACTCCAGAAGAACTCATACAGTTTGTAGATCCATATCTGCTAATGTTAAGGTTTAGCTTCAGCCATCGCAAGTACTAGCCAGTACTAGTGCGACAATGATTAAATCCTCCTAGGCTTGAGCGTTGGACTGTGCACCTGCATTGTGCTCTGAGAGGAAACTCTACTCAAGCAGATCTAGAGTTAGATTTGAAACCTTACTTGAATATTCTAAGGACTATTTTTAAGAGAAAATAACAACATGGCATTTATATGTTGATCTTTAAGAGGTTTATGGCCCAAAGCTTCTGTTCTGTCTTTTCGCGTTACTAATTTCCATGATTCATATTTGAATTTGCTGCATGTTCCTCAAAGATGGACTATTAGCCAACATCAAAACATTACTATGGAACAAACAACAGATAGAAAGAACATGGATAGTGCCAAGCAGATTATTCTGTGTATCTTTTTAGCAGCAAACACAAGGGAATATCAGCATGAGAGAGCTTGGATTGGGAATATCAATTTGTAATTACAAATGATATTTAATTAAAAAATTATAGCAGATTAGCTATACCATTGCTTTCTGTAATTTTCAGAAAGACAACAAAAATATATCACTGCATTATGCTATCTTATCTTCATACGTAGTGATTTGTTTAACAGCACTTTGCATAAATTAATGAAAGGAAGAGAATCTCTACAAACACAAGGGAATTCACAAGGCAAAATGTTAGGGAATCATTTCTTTTCCATCCCACTCTGCCATCCATAAAGAAAATGATACCCCTGCTCTTTACTTCTACTGACATAGGAATATTGGCATGGATGCAGTAAGTGCCTTCAAGCACATGAGTTTGTGAATTTAAAAATCATATTTATATCCATGATCAGTTACAGCAACAGGTACTGGAGTGATTTTTTACTGAATACATACTTAATAATTTACCTTTTCAGCTTTTGTTTTTGAACCCATTTTCATAGTCAAAACCTGAGTTTACAAATACAAAATCAGATGAACTGTTATTTTACTACAAGCAATTTCACAATGAGAATAATAATAAAAAAATCTGCTCTAGATCACGGACCTGCAACTGAGAAAGTTCAGGCAAAAAAGGTAAAGTCAAGGAGGATGACATAAGTATATATATATATGTACATATTTCTTTGAGTTTGTAGACCCAGAGGTCCANATATATATATATATATACATATTTATTTGAGTTTGTAGACCCAGAGGTCTGAGTATCCAAAGAAATCACTGGTTTAATAGCTCTTCTTACAATTCTTATATTCTTATCGTCTTTTTGGTTGCAACGTCTTTTTTTGTGGAGACATTCACATTTTAACTCCACTGCAGTTTGATTGTATCATCAGAGCAGCATCATGTCTGAAGTTCTGTTTTTTGTGCAAGCGACTCCCAATAATCCTGTTTAAATCTGTTTAAATTCAGTTGTGTCACAAGACCAGCCAGTGGTCTGGACAGAACAGTATATAAATATAAGTATATATGATTATAATAACAGTTCCACTGTTTCTTCCTTTGAGACAATGACACATTAAGAGGTCTTTGTGTAACAAATAGTCATTAACCATTTATAGAGGAAAACTTGGTGCTAAGGCACTAATTTAATATCTGGGATGTTCTCTGTGTTTCACCACCTTGGAAGGGCAAAGGCTGCTCCCCTTGGAATTATTCACGTAAAACTATAACATCAGCTTTTAAGAAATTAACCTCAATGCAGCTTGTTTCTAGTGCCCTTCGTAGAAAGATGACCATTTAATTCATTCTTTCCTTTCTCTTCATCTCACTGCTGAACTGACTTCATTTTTTCACTGGTATTCATAAAAATGACTTAACCTTAAAAAAAAAAAAAGAAAGAAAGAAAGAAAAACCTTCTCACAGTGCCAGAGTTCATTTATGTCCAAGCTTTATATAGCTATAATCTAGATTCTACAGAACAAGCCCCTAGAAGGCCTTCAGAGGTTAAATATCTGTATTTAGATCTTTATCTTCTTATTACTCAATATCCTCATCAATTGCACTTTGAGCACTGGTTATGATTTGCCCTTCCTGTAAGACCCTTGGCACCTTATTCATTTTTGCTTAATATGGTTTTCTTCATTGTTCTGACTACACATTTTCCACTTCTTATTATAACTCAGACATCCATCCAGACAAAGTGAATTTGACAAGTCACAGTTAAGATTTTATCTTGATTTTTTTTTCTGGAGAGATATCAGATTGGGTTGGACCTTCCTACCTGATAATGATGTGCAATGAATCAGCTAACTAGAAAGTAGTTCACCTCATCTTTTCTGACTGTCCGGGTTGGACTCATGGCAAAAAAGGAAAACTGCGGAATCGAGGAGTCCAGGATGAAAACACTGTTTGAGAGGGAAGTCCCAGCTAGCATGTGAAATTGGAGATGCATGTTGAAGTTGGGTATTGGCAGCAAGTAGGTGATAACCAGTAGTCAAATACCTGCAGAAGATGAGCATTATGTATAAAAGAGGCTAGGATCAACAGAAATTGCGAATTGGCAATATATGTTTAATAAGAGACTTTATGAACAACTGACCACTGATCAGTACACTTATGACCACTCATAAATCTCACCTGTTTTTTTGCTCATCCTTATTAACGTCGCCTTCCTCACATGGTCTGTAACCTAAATAGCATCATTTACTCACTTTCTCTGCATCTATGCCTCTAAGCCAGTTCAAGGTTTGCATACATAGTGTTTCAGAGATTCAACCAAATCCATAACTGCTCATATTCTTACTTAAGTTCTCATGTTTAAGAGCCTTGAGAAATATCATCTTTTTCTCCTTATTTTTGACACGAGTTTGAGTGGTACCCTGAAAATCAGTTTAAAATGCTATTAGTAGCACCTGCTATGAATACTACATATTCGTAGTTCAAAGGGAACTTTTCTCAATATGTATCTTTTTCTAAGCTGCACTGCACAGCAAACAGCATAAATAAAACACAACTTCCAGTAGAAATAAACAAAAGATCAGTGCAAAATATTTGTGATGAAAAATGCAGAGATATTTGGAACAGAGAAGAATACCTTACTTTGTCTTTTGTCTTTCAATAAGTAGTATATTGAATGAAAATCAGAATTTTCCTGTGAATAAAAGAGAGTTACCATTTCTGGAGATGTCGTGTTCCTCTAAGAAATCTTACAAAATCAAGTCAAATCTAGTGTCTAGAAGAAAGCTCTGTTGTGATGCCCAAAACCTCTATTTCATGAAGACCTCCCATTGAAAAAAAGGCGAGGAATTGGAAACAGTAAGTTTACAGTTTAAATTTTTCTCTAAAAAAAATTTTTTCTCCGTGTAAATCTGTGAGTATTCCTGGCACACTGGGAACTATGGGAACATTGTTTATGAATATGTCATAGGTTCATATGCAAAAACACTCTGTTTGTAACCTTGTGCATGTTTAACAATACCACATAATATACATGGACTGTATATAATATATATAGAGAGATATAGATACTGCAGAGGATCCTAAGCTGTTAAGGTGATAGGCTATTCATATGACCACTGTGACAACAGGCTAGACTAAAGTCACCATAGGTTTTGAAGGCATCTGATCTTACTTATTTAGTGAATATCAGAAATGAATCCACTATGAACAATTATTTCTTTTCCATATGACTGCTAAAAGTAATCAAATTGATAGCACTCTAGAAACTAAACCATTTGTGCTATTTTAATGCTTGTCATTTTGAGACAAGCAGCAACAGTAGTCAGAATTTTAAAATTAAGCTTGGTGTTTTTCTGATTAAGATATTATAGAATAATAACATGAAAATAGATAAGAAGAATAGTGTTCATGCTTTGAAGTTTCAAAGCAACAAAAATAAAATAAAACCTAATCCTGCACCAAATACTTGCTAGTGAAAAGTGCAAAAATGAAAGACAAATATATAAAAACACTAATTTGTCTCTTTTACAGAAAAAAAGGCCAACTAACAGTAAAAACTGTACTCACAAATGAAACAGATACATTTTAAGATCCTGTAGAAAGTCCATAAACAGTGGTCCATTCCGTCAAGCAGAAAAGAAATATTGAGAAGACAGTACTGGGGACACTTCCAAAGATTTTTGATTGCGAAAGGATTAGAAGAGTATTGTAAACAGCAGAATGGATGAAAATATACAGTCATAGCCTAGAGGAGGAAATTAGTTGTTTCCCTGGAAGATTTTGGGGGAAAATCTTTCATTTCATAACTGAATGTTTGAAGAGGTGTGCAGACTCTGGTTCACACTTCTGTATGAATACTTTGCATAATTTTTCTTTGCTAAATAGTACCATTTGTGTTTATGCTACTGTGGATTCCCTTTTGCAATTTGTAACATTTTATTGCGTTACATCTCTTCCTCTCTCCTACCCCTTAAGGATCAGTGTTGTTGTTCCCTTACAAAACTAAAACTGTACTCATTTTGTCAACACAACTCATGGGTAAAACAGAAGATTAAGGAAATAGTGATTTTTTTCTCTGTCATGATTTACTACTGCCAATATTTACAGATATTTGGGGATATTTGGGACCTGTGAAGAAATTTTCAAAAATCAGTACACTCTCACTCCTGACTTGCAAACGGAAATTTAGGAAAATATCCATACAGAGGGGTGCATCCTACCCCAATCTTCTCATCCCATGTTCCAAGCTTTCTGCATGGGAAACAGCACCAAACTGGCAGCCCTGTAGCTGGGTTTCCTTTACACTGTATTTGACGTAATAGGTCCTGTCTTCCAGCGTATGTACATGGTCCTACCAGGCCCTTCAGCTGGATGATATTTCCTTGGGCACAGGGCTGTGCTGACTCAGCTCTATGATTTCTACACTAGAATTGTTTTGCTTCTGAGGTTGCTCTGCGTGCACAAACTGCCTGAATTAAACTTGGTGGTTTTCATGTGAAAAATATTTTGAAGATGCGCTCCTGCGGCGTTTTAGCGTGTTTGTGCCTACATCTGCTACAATACAACGGCAACCAGTTCTCTTTTATCGTGATTTGCTCTGAATGTACTTTTGGCACCGTGTTTGCTTGTCCAAACCATTCTCATATTTTCAGATCCCGCAGCCTGAAGTGACACGACAGGATAAATAAAGCTTGTTGAGCCCCCGGCGCTCCTCGGCTGGAATGAGACAACAAGCTGCTTGGGCAGACGCCACATACATTTCTGCCTCGCAGATTTATCAGGACTCTACTAAGTGGTTTGTGCCTCCTCTAGAATCGCTGCACATTCAAGCATGTTTGCGCATTTCACAGGGCGCTGGAGAACTGTTAAGGGATGAGCAGTTATAGGCCGATTCTGCTGGGGCACTTTCTGTTAACAGCTTCCAGTTTCAAGCTATGGGGAATAGGCAAGCGATGTGTTCTCAGCGACGGTTTATTGGATCCTTAATTCGCTCCCTGCCGATCTCACAGGCCCGGGGTTACTCACCTTCAGGTCACATTATCAGGCTCACCGATTTTCTTTATTCAGACTTTTGCCCGTGGTGGGGACACAGGGAGCAGTTAGGTGGCCTGTCAGCATTTCTGAGCATTTTGTTCGAGCACTTCAGGGCGAGATACTGCCCACATAATGTTTTATTCGTTGACCAAGCCTAATACAGCAATTGCTAATGCAAAACACAGCAACGCTGCCTGGCTTTCAAAGCTGGTTAATGGGAAAGGTATCACTGGTGTCTGCTGAACGCAACGTCTGGCAATACAGAAATAATCCAATGGATCAGGTGGATTCTTGAAAGTTTAAAATAAATAATTCCTTAAAAATCTTTTAAAAAATCAAAATATGTATCTTTGATGCTTTAAATTGATATTTTTGCTTGATTTGAAATAAAACATTCGTTGTATACCTTTTGAGAGAAGGTATTGAAAAAAATGCTTCAGAAATGTTGCTGTAAATGAAATACGGACTGCATGATGAAAAAAAGAATAGTTCCTTATTTGTATCTAAATACAAATTGATGAAGTCAAAGGACAAAGCCAAATATTCTTGAAATCCTGTGAAAATGTATTTCTTATGCATTGGTTCCAAAAGAAAATTACAAAAATATCCTAGGCCTTGATTTACTTTTTTTCCACATTGATAATGCATCAGAGATTTTTGACTCACATATGTTAGAACATAGACATATATAAATAGCCTTCATAAACATAAAATCCTGATCCATTTTGAGTTAATTTTGAGTTAGTTTGGCAGTATATCGAATTTAGCAAATAATGTGTATTATCTAGAATAAGAAACACAAAGTCCAAAGTCATTAGCTAGGGTTATCTCTCATAAGAAGTCCCACTGGCTTTAGACGTAGAGCAGGTTACTCTATGTCACAAAAGAAATTTTCTGCTTTCTCCTTGCACTTGCCTTCTGGTGTCCCATTATTTAAATAATTAAGCAAAACTGATGACAGGATACTAGCAACACATTTATTTTTAAGTCTTCATGAAAAGTAATAAATATTTCCTTCATTTAGTCTCAGAAAAGGACTTGCTTGCACAAGAAATGTTGTTCATGCTTTTCATAGTGACACGGATAAGACCAGACTTTCCCAGAAAGACGTCTTTAATACAGACCATACACACAACCATACACACAACCAGCCCGGGAATGCTGCGTACTTTGAACTGAAGCCCACTGCTGTCACAGGGGGAGGCCAGTGAGTTCCAACTTTTCCTGTTAAGCGTAATTGATTTGAATAAAAAAAAAGAAAAAAACAAAGAAAAAAAAAAAAAAAAAACAACTCTTCATTGCAGATTTCCTGTGACCTTACAGTCTCTGTGTAATTTATAGTAGGCACAGAGAAACACTATTTTTAGAGTATTAAGGAAATAGGATTGGTACTGGTTTTCAGTTGCATTTGTCCTATTTTCTAGGCCTCCTATTTCAGAGCGTCTTCAGAAGTCCACGTTATATATATAATATATATGTACATACATATCTATGTATTTTAGAGGCCAGCACAGCACTTGATCCTTCCTTGTGTCATATTCAAAGAGAGGCCTGGCAAGTCACCACCAGTCTCAAAAAGGTCACCGCTGCGGGTATAGATATGAAGTAGTAAGAAATTGTGAAGGCAAAAACAGTTAGTAAACTTGCCTAGAAAGTAAGAACAAATTCAAGCTCTGAGAGTTTTTCTTGATTCATGTATTATGAGCCATGCACTATGAATATGCATAAGGTTACCTCTTTTGAACTTCCATGAAACAAATTCTCATAAATAAACAAGGAATGCACAGTACTAACTGACAGAGTCACTTAGGCTAGATGTATTGTGCTAATGGAGTGAAAAGAATAAAAATTTTCAAGGGCTTCAGCCCTCAATTTTAATAAATTTCATGGAAATCGGATCAAGCCCTAATTGCTAATTCATCTGAAATTATTAAAAAGAGATTTCAATTACATACTACCATTGAATTTTGATGTACCAAATTAAATTAGGACACTAGATTGTATCTTTTTCTTAAATCCAAACCTATTTAAAAGCCTTTTCTGTAAATTCTGAAAAGGAACTTTGTGTTCAGTTATGTTGTAAAAATCCAGCATTAGTATGAAATAGTAGGTTAAATCTCTTACTGAAGATTTTTAATGACATTTCAGTGTTCCTCTTATAATTACTCTTCATCTAAGATATCCCATAATGATGTTGGACATTCTTGGTTCAGGCTCACTGGCTTGCTTCATTAGCATGTCATTCCCATTCCACATCATAAGATTTAATTGTAATGCCGAATATGCACAGCTCTCCACAGAAGTCTAATCAAAGTGGATTCACTTGTATTATTAATATCAAAAATCAGTCCACTTGCTATTTTTATAAATAAAAGAATCCAGATACATAAATCAGCTGTCATTTATTAGCATGTTACTGGCATATCTGCCAGACATATGAGCAGCCCTATCACAGTTCCTTAGGATTATTTTCATCAAGATTAAAACCCTTCTACATTAAATATACATACTAATTCCTTCATAAAGTAATCAGATTACAGTGCAGGTGACATTGTGTGCTGGAATTCAAATGATTTGCAGTAATGAGCTGGAAAGGTGTACTTGGAGACAGAGCGAGGAAAAAAAAAGAGAGAGAGAGAAAAGGCTTTGGTTGAAAATCTGATTTGTTATATCCCCATTTTATTGTTATTGTTACCTCTTGCTCCTTTTTTGATAGGTAACAGGTCTCACAGTTGTCAGACGATACCTGGCAAATGGAGGCGACGATCGACCAGAGCTAGTTTTAAAGGTTACCTAATGCCTGGGCAAATCCTGCCTTGCTCTGCAGTGCAGAGCCAAGCGGGAGCAGCGGGAGCCATTTGTCCACGATTCCAGCAGGGACGTTCACTCTCGTGGGCTGTGATTCAACTGCGCCCCCATCCCTTGCCCAGGCCTTTTCCTTATTTCCTTTCACTTTTCCTCAGATCTGGGGTTATTTCTGAAAGCTGTCTGCAAAATTCCTGCAAAGTGCTTTTTCTCAGGGTCTCAAGGGCACTGAGAGACCTTCATGGTGCTGCTAACCAACCCCATTCCCCTGCCCCGGGGTCTCCCGGCCCCACGCATGGGGCACCCTGGCCCCAGTCCCGATCCCAGCCACCATTCCAGCCTGGTCCAGGCTGTGAGGCCATTGCTGCTGCCAGAACATACTGACAGATACCTCTGGTGTTATAGGGTCCTCACCAGATTTCTTTCATAGTTCAAGAGACAATTTCTGGAGCGTCTCCTCCCGCCCTGTGTAGGACGGTCCCCGCTGCAGAGGGCTGGTGTATCAGCTCTACACCCAAGCAAGCAGTGACTGAGGAAGGTTTTCCATTATCCTAGGCTCTTCTCAGAAAAAATAAAATAAAAAAAAACATTTTTATTTAAAGACTGTTTTCTAATATTTAAAACTGTTAAAATGTTGCTCATTAAATACATAATAGAAATATTTTCTCTATTAAGGAACATTTTGGTGCTACGGACTAACTGCAACTGCCACTGAGTTGCTCTCTGAGGAAGAACTTTCATAATTTTCTTTATATAATGTTTTCTGCTGTGAAAAGGCATTTATTGTACAGACTAGTGCTCCTGAGCTTGTAAGATTACAGAGTGCGTAGAGTCAGGATAAAATGTTTTTTGTTTGCGTAAGACCTTTACCATTCTTTCTTCATTCATAGGTTTAGAAGCATGAAAAAAATATTTTGCAATGTTGGTAGTATTTAGACAACTGCTGACTCAACAGGCAGGTATGGACTTTGCTGGAACAAATAGTACACAGTCTGCTCACATATTTGTTCATGCAAGTCTTATACACTAAAACAAACCAAAAAAAAGAGAAAAAAAGAAAACCGGTCACGAGATGCAAACTCCATTTTGTCAAAATTAAGTGCTGTATCAGCAGGGCAAGAATGCAATATTGCTAGTAAAATGACCTAGGATATCCCTGAGACCTCCCAGTTTGTGTTAGCATCACCCTGTATTTTATCCTGTGACTACAGAAGGCTGGCAGCGTGTGTGTTGCAATTAGGATAATTGCTTTTGTACCACAAGCTTGTATAACTGAGTTGTGGTAATTTTCCTTTTTTTTTTCTTTCTTTTTTTGCCTAAACTGGAAACAACCTGTAGGCTACCCAATGTATAGAGCAATAGCCACTCTCTATGTACTAAATGTACAGAGCAAATAGCAAGGCTCAAAATCACTCAGGTGCCTGTGGCATATCTTAGTTCATGCTTTATTCATGGAAGGTTTACATAACTGAATGGTGAACTCATACATGACCATGAAAATTGCCCCTATATCTTCCGTTTAAGCAACCTTTAATTTCCTATAGAGTATTTATATTGTTTCAATTTAAGTATTTGTCACAGTTTTTATATCTACCAAATGTGTTGTAATGGTAGCAAAATTGTAGCCTTAATAGAGTCTATGCATAAACAGAGCAAAAATAGACAGATTTGTGGCCTAGGTACTTAACATTTTGATTCTTGTTTGTTATAGATATTTCTAAGAGTGTATACATCTTATATTTCTCAGGAAGAGCCAAAGTTACTTTGTTAAGTTTACAAACTGACTAAGCCGAAACCAGCTCAAATATGTAGTATTTGGTTATTTTATGTGGTATGTGGTTATTTTAGCCCAGTGTTACTGTAAATCTGTAAGACCTGTGTGCAGACTTGGCTTCATGCTTATGTCCCCATATGACTTCTTTTAGATGAATCCGAGGGCAGACAGAAGTGAACTTAATAATGTCCTAATGTTCAAAAATGAACACTTACCTCACTTTGTACAGTTGATAGAGACCTCCAGAATCATGTAATTTGTTCTATAGATATCGTAGGCACACATATTCAGTTCAGTATGGGATTCAGTTCAATATTTAAGTTTATGCAGAGGAGAGCTAGATACCTAAACTTCGACTGCAGCCAACATAATGCAGTTCCACTAAACAGCTGGTCCGACTCTGCTGCCTAAGCTTCAGCACTTAGTTTCATCAAAGCCCTGTGATATTTAAGATATTACTAAAAAGACTGGTAGGAGTGGCTTAGGAAAGCTAAGAGACAATGTTACTCTGGAGCAGCAGCTGGAGGCCAAGAAAGACAGACTAAACCCTATCATATATATTTGATGTCTCTGTTTAGGAACAAAATCAAACTCTACCTATCTGCTTTGGGATTAAACTGGTCGATCTCTAGGCTCAGCTCATTGTACTTAGAAGACAGAGACATTCAGTTCCTTTCGAGATGGCCTATGTTATCCAAAGCTTTCATGAGGGCCTGAAAGATAGGAACCAGGACCCACAGAAGGCCTGCATCTATCTGGATGCCAGCGGAGCTATTCTAGGATGCCTTGAATGAAACTAGGATCAACTGAATCAAAACCTGCATCTGAATTGACTATGTTACCTTTCTTATGTACAGATATGTAGATGTCTACATATTTTTTTTTTTATTATCATTTAAAGAAGCATCTTACCATTAATTAGATATCTTCCCCCATTGCTGATTTGGAGTATGGTTTTATGCACATTTACTCATGATGTGTTTGCATCATTCTCTAAATTCCAGCCTAAATTTGTTCGTAATTGTACCATGTCTAGTTTTTCTTAGGCTAATATGGTTTCTTCTCTTTTCATAGTATTCAAGAGCTAAATATAAAGAATGTCACATCTTTTATTTTTTATTTTGCTCTGCTTAACAAAAACAAACTCTTCTTGCTTCCCCTCTTGGAGAAAGCCATATGCTGTATACTGCTCTGATTTAACATGTATCAGTCTAGATATTATTGACTCTCAGAATGCTTTCCCATATTAAAGCACAACTGGCTTGTTTATGATGGTCCATTTCCTCATGATGCTGATAGTGATGATCACAAGGTCACACTCTTTGGTTACATTTCAAATTACTGCTACAGATCCTATTGTAGATGGGGTCACAGGAGGATTTCTTTCAAAACTACAACATGGCAAAGTTTGAATAGACATATCCAATACAAAGATCAACCAAGAACAGTTGATAAATCTTTCTTAATACTCTGGATTTAAGCAATCTGTCTTCAACTGACTGTACAGATTTATAAAGTTATGGAATAGACTTTTTTAAGAAAAAATTATACGAGTGTAAGGACAGAGGAAGCTACTGTATATGTGAATTCTGAGTGACGTTATTGTAGCTACTTAGGACTACTCCTGTGCTTTCATTTTTAAGCGTCTATAGGCAAATTATTTGTTATTCACTTACTTCTTGTATCTACTATTTTGAATAGTGCTACTTGCTGTGAATTAGCCACTCATTCTGCAGAAAAGAATAATATTAGTGTTTCACATTTCAGAGAAAATTCTTTCACTCCCAGATATGCTATTAAGAATGTGGAAAGTAGATGGGGATAAAATTACATGATCTTCTAGGACACATAAAAGGAAACATTTCTTCCTGCCTTTATGCTGGTGTTATCTGTCACAGTTTTTGTTCATCTACCTCATGCCACCACAGTCTCAACATTCTCACACTTTTATATTCATTTTCTTTCTCCTACTAATACACTAGGTAGATTAAAGAATTATAAAGGAAACAGGAGATATTACTAGGTAACATTCTTGGGCAAGAATTATATTTTCCTTGTGTATAGGCAAAATTACTATTTAATTCTTTAAATTTGCTTTTAAGAAGCAAGAAATATTCCTGAAACAAATTATAAAGAACTGTAGGCATTTCCAAATTATTTTAAAGGATCTTTCAAAAGTTGTATTTCCAAAAAGTTATTACATTTAAGAGATAACGATAGGTTTTAATTAACCTGAAATTAATTTAAAAAATCACAGTATAATATAAATAACTTATTTACTTACTTTTAATTATTTATCTCAATTTGATAGAAAACCAATCCAAAGGAATTTTGATTTTTATTTGTACAGCTGTTGTGCCAGTTTTTGGTTAGTAGTTAGATTTGAAACTATTTTATATATACCTTTTTTATACCTTGATGATTTCAATATATGTTCTGGAAGCCAGACTCCAATGACACATATGTTACAGTGTTTTCATTAAAATATCTTATAGGACATCTATCTACCTAGGGCATCATTGTGTTGGTCAATCTTCAAGACTCAAAAAGGATTCCTATTCATTGAAAAAAAATATGGTAGAATTTGAGGAAACATTTTAATATTGGTCAAATTGGTCAAGGACTCTTTTAACTAGGCATGTATATGCTGAATAGTTGAGCTGTGAGGACTGAAGCCCTGTCCTACTGACCTTCAGGGGAAGGTTTTGCTACTCAGCCAGTTGATGTGCCATGAGTAGAACCAGTCTCAAGGTGCTGAAGGCACAAAGTAAAAGAGAGTTTTCAGGCATGACTGGAATGGACTAATGAGATGAAATTAAGACCTGTTAATGTTTTATGTATATCTATGTTTATAGTTCCACATGGAGTAGCAGAACTACACTACTTTTATAAAACCTTAAAATAGTTAATCTCTATACTTACATGACTGAATAACCTCCTGTAACAATATTGCTTCTCTTTGAGTTGAAGAAATATGTGACTTCTGTGTCAGCACACCTTGTGATGTGCTCAGCATGCCCAGTGTGCCAACACAGAGAACTTTCAAAAAGCAGCCAAAACATTTTTTCTCTTTGTTCTTTTTCTGCATCCCTTTATGCTAAGTCTCTGTGACTTTGCCTCATGGCAGAAAAGTAAAATTAAATCTGTTAATCTACACTCATTGGTTACCTCTCAAATAAATTCCTCTCAAAATATTTCTCTTTCTTCCTTTTTTATTAAATTTATTTTAATTGAGTTAAAAATATGTGCAGATGATTGTGCAATGACTATAAGATGTTTTGGCTGCTCAATAAAACAAAAAAAAAAAGAGATGAACTCAAGCTCAGTGTTCAGCTTTGGGCTATCAGCCACATTGGACAAAATAAATATCAGACTGACAAAAAAAAGAAAACCACAACTCCCCCACCATTCCAATATTTTAATAAGAGTTGTTGGAAAGAAGCAAAAAAAAAGCAGATTCCCCTCAGAAATGAGGGGGACCCCTGAGTTCAAGGTAGTCTTTTTTTTTTTTTTCTAAATCCATTTGGACCTTCTCCAATCAAAGTCAAAACATTTTGATGCAATTTCAGACTGGAGAGTCCATTGAAAACTCATTATCTTCAAATAGGATTACACTCAGTTAATATGAGAACATGCACATTACAATATCACATAAAATCAAAAGTTCCAATTTGCTCACTACATGTAAATCCAATTCAAAATATTTCCATAACATATATCCGCTGGATGTTACACTATTTGTATGTCACTCTAGAATGGATTAACTCCATGACAGGCTAGTCTCAGTTTTTCTGCATTTGGTGTTTTTAAACAGTTTATATTTGTTATCATATCAAAGACAGGCTTGCAGTTTTCAAAAGGAAGAAGAGAACACAGCGCCCAAGGCTCTTCCAGCATTACATTTCTTATTCCATTTTATCTTTCTTGGTTTTGACTAATGTCAGTAACAGCTACTGGTAATAAACTGCTTGTTACAGCTTGCTCTTGCCTTCAAGCACTGGCTTTGATACATTGTCAGCCAATTGGAAGCATTTCCTGATTACATTTCCAAATTGCTTGTTTATTGATCGAAAGTTAATAAAGCAAAAGACAACTTTACGGCTTAAATTAAATGAAAGGTTCCTTTGATGTTCAAATTATCCAATCAACCAACATGCAATGAAATGCAAGCATTTGAAAGTTTTATCTGGAAAGCAAAATGTACTAGATAATGGATTCTAGCACAGACACTGTATCTAAGAGCTAATGAAAAATACCCATAACTTTAACATATGAAGATTTCATTTATTTGCTGTTGAAAAGTAAATGACACTGAATTTTGTCATTTTTAAATACCTGAAAACATGAAAGTGCAGTTACTGTATATCTTTCTGACAAACTGTAATTCCTATCACAGGTGTGTTTGGTTAGCTGCAATAAACAAAGTACTATACATTATAATTTCCTCAGAGCCTGGCATCTGCTTGTTAATCCATTTGCTTCTGGTGCTGCATTAAAGCCTCCCTCTGTACCTACTGACAACACTTAATTCAGTATTTAGCCTCACTGAAATATTTAGCTATGCAAGAGATACCTTCTATACAAAAGTGATCATATATAGGTCTTATTAATCCACTGCTTTCTGAAGTGTTTACTTATATAGGAAGAGTTATTTAAATCATTTAAGGAGATATACTTCGGAATATTGTGATTTTTCACAATGACGGGAGTCACTTCCACTTTCAGAAATTGTCACACAATGACTTTCAGTACAGTTTAACCTGGGAGAACTGAAAGATCTACCAATAGTATGTACAGTAAGAAGAAAATAATAAAGTAAGTGCAAATCTGAATAAGAAGCAAGAATAACACCTGAGCCTTTCTGAAGCTCAGACCATACTGGAAGATTTGGGTGCTGTTTTGTAGAGCAATTCTGAAATGTTCATTTTCTGAGAAAAAAAAAGACATAAAAATAAAGAGAAAAAAAATGACAATGCGTAGTATTTTCTGTGTTTTGTCCTACAACATAATAACAATTTTTGAGCCTAAGATGAGAACTGTATTTGTATAGCACAGCCCAGCAAGAACAAACTTACTTTTGCTGCACGAAGACAAGGGATGAGATACTTGTCTTCAGAGTCATTGAATCTGTCTAATGACTAACATCCTTCTTCCTCTTTTTGTTTAGAAGTTTAATTATATGATTGTGATGACACTATCATTGCAACAGCACATGCAAATGTGCTGATGCATGAGGACTCTACCTGTCAAAATTAAAATCTGTCTTTTCTGGAAAAGAAAGTGCTAATCGAAATAGATGATTAGTGAAAACTGGATCTCATTCTGTCAAAGTCAGCATCCTGAAGGTTTTTGTCCTTTTGACACAACCTCACATCCCTTCTCTGAACCCTTTAATGTCAAATAAAGCTTACAAGTATAACCAAAACTAAAGTGAAAGAAATTTTTGTTGTAATGATGATCTGGTCTTCAAGGCAGAAGGGAAATCAGTATTTTATTTTTTTAGTGTGGAGATTGAAGATGCTTCTTATGTGATTATTTTGGGTACATTTTTTTGCAGTCCTGCTGTCTGTTCTTTGATAACTTTGAGCCCATTGGCAAATTTCAACTAAATTTAACAGGGTACTCTCAAAGATGTTGATTTCCAACAGGTTTCATGAAAATAGATGGCCAGAGAGATAAAGAAGATGCTACTATTGCTACTTTTGAGGAAAAACGGATATTCTAAAAATTCCAACTAAAGGAAACAGTTTAGTGCTTATAGAAAAGCAGTCATCAGAGGAGTAGTGACCAATCCATAAAGACCAGCTTTATTCAGTCTGCTGTTCACATTGCAATTTTATCTTTTCTTCCTTAACACCCATTTTGTTCAGATGTATGCAAATGCATATAGAAAGCTCTGTTTAAAGCAGAAGTTTATTTGAGCAATGTTAAAATCCACCATTGTGGGTGTTTATAGTCAGCAAGATTAAAATTTTATCAATTAAAAAAGATGCAGCAAACAACATTACATACAAGGAGAGACAAGAATTCAAGTGTCAGTAGAGAATGACAATTTCAACCATTTCAACCCTGTGCAAAGTACTGGAGGAGCAGGCAGTAACTACTGCAGGGTGGTGTTTGGACTGGCTGTGCAGCCATGGTGTGCTCTGATTCTGCTAATGTTCTGGTGCTTCCTAACCTCTGCTGGCACCCTCCGTCCCCAAGCCTTCCTGCTGAGCCAAGGTGAGCACCTTTACAGTTCCTTTTTTGCCATCTGCAAATGAATGTCAGACTCAGCAAGATCCAGCTTCAAATACAACGAGATCTGGCAGTGTCCGTGAATATAGCATGTCTTGGACATGTGAGGCACTGACAGCATATTGCAATTTCCTTTATATCAGGGATCAGAACCTGCATCCAGAAACCTAAGCAAACAGGCACAACTCTCAAAATCACAGGCTTCTTTTTCTTTTATTCTTGTCCTCCTCTCCACAGCAGAAAACATACTATTGACAGTATCAAATCAGGAACTAGTTTCTGATTTTTGGTTAATATTTTTTATTGATAAAAGGATATTTTTTCTGTACGCTGCTCTGTGAACCCTTAAAACTGATATTTTCCCACCTTTTTGAATGAAAATGTATAGGCTATGAAACCTGGAGCATACCTCTCCAAAAAAAGGGGCAAACATCACAATATTTGCAGTTAAGTGAAAAAGTGGTCTGAGTTCTTCAAGTTGATGGTGATATTAAAATCTAGCCAGCGGGACCTTTACCAAATGTTAGGCTCAAAGCCTTATTTGTAAAGTTAAGAAGGATTTGGGTCTGTTGTTACTTTCATAAAACTTGGGATTGCTGATAATTTCTCCTTTGATAGGAATCAAAATGTATCAGAAAAGAACCCGACGAATAAAAATACTAAAAATAGAATGGTGACTTTATATTTGCTACAGTTGGCTTTGTCGTTTGGTTTTGTTTCTCTTTATTTTAGATAATGAATTAAATCACTTAGTTCAAGGGCTCCTCCTCATTTCATTCACCTTAATTAATGTAATTAAAGTGAATGAGCCATTTTTAGCTAACTGAGCCCTAAGCATCCATACTACTTTTCACAAAATGAAAAATATAATATCTGTGGATGTTTAGGTACCAAATATTTCTATTGTTAGTAAATTCATAGTCACAGTACTGCAATTAATGGAGATATACAAAATTTTCTGCATGACTTTGCACATCATCAGTACAAAGTTTCCCTTAATGGACATTCTGCACTATCCAATATATACCCAGTATATGAATCTATTAAAAAACATGAAACCACATCCTCAATCACTTTCTAGAAAATACAAAGCAGTGCTTCAAAGTGTTTATTATTATTATTATGCCATAAATGTGCAGGGTTTTTTCCCATCATTTACCTATATTTCTTTATTCCAATCTTCTAAGTTTTAGGAGATATGCATTTTTATGGATCTTTGTAGTTGGTGTGTGAAATTTAACACTCACGATTCTTAACCTTTTTGGGAAGACAATGCAATTTAAAAAATAAAGTGTTCAAACACAACAACTTTTTTCTTTCAAGTAGTAATCTCCCTCTTAGCCAATCTTCCACTTAATGATTTCTCTCTGAATCGCAGATCAACCATATATTAGATTTAATGGTGTAGTTTGGTTTAATTCTAAAATAAGTGCAATACCAGAGGCAATATGAAACTCAGGCCATTAATTGGATGCCGATTTTGTTTAATTTTAGTGAGAATAAACTGCTAACTACTGACAGATGACAGAAACTGCTATATGCAACATTAACCTTTCTCCGGCTGCATGGATGTGCCTTGGGGTATCTGCTTTAAGGTATTTACTTAGACTGTTGTCATTAGAAAGTTGCAGGGGCAAAGTCCAACGCTGTCTATGTGCATAAAGCCACTGGCGTGTCCTTTTGTTTGATCTACAGTGGCTGGAAATCTCATCACTCCAAGAGTTAACCTGCTTAAATTCATCTGTGGATTTTAACCACTGGGACTTGGGTTCATACCTTGACTATTTGGTTAAAGGTCCACTGCCTCCCAAAAGGCTTCAGCCGTGCTGCCTTGCCAACTGTACAGTACCCCACAGACGCCCCAGTCCTGCTCCTCCTCCTTACTGAATAATGAGGAATCTAAACAATATTTTTATTTAGAAGAAGGGCTTCATTGCTCCTCCTGCACTTTGTAGCTATTTAGTGAATATTCAGTGCAAGATAAAGGTATTTTTCTTGTATCATTTGTCACATAATCACAGTAGAGCACTCAGTCCTGCAGAAGGCTGAAGGAGTCTAAGCTGTCTAATAAATTCACCCTTTGCATGGAGAAAATGTTTCACAATGAAATAATAAAATGGGGTTTCTGTTAAGAAAAAATGAGATAAACTAGTGTAGCAAATAAGTAAAGATTATACACGTAGGCAACCCACTGATCAAATATTTCTTAGGGCTATCAGAAATCTATCAAGGATACTGAGCCAGTTAGATAAAGAAATTACTGAAGAGTGATTTACTGAGTTGTTTAAGAGTCATGTTAGAAAGATTATTTTGCTCACAGCAATGTGCTAGTTCTGTTTTATTTAATGATTAGTTAAAAGCTGTGGTAGAATATTGCATGTTTATGGGAGCCTTAGGAAGAGTCTTATTTAACTATTGATTATGCTTACCACTACACTGTCAACCTGAAAGTATTAATCATGCCAGGAGAAGCTTAGCTTTAAACATATTTCCTCTATCAAGAGTCAGCATTAAAGCAATATTGCATATTAAAGAAAATGCCAGCGTGTCTCTGCACATTACCATTTTAGTAGCAGACTTTGGACATTTGGGCTTCTTACCAGCGATTCACTGATCTAAAATGATTCATATAGAAAGGGCCCTTTGGTTACAGATAAGCTAAAATATGAACTGCTTTTATCTTTCTGGCTCCATTTAATTAAACAAAAATATAAGTGTTCTGTTATATTAGTGTTTCCTCTCTCTGGAACAGTTCTGCAAGATTAAGCCCAGGTAGAAAGTGAACCCCTCACATCTGTCTGACTCTCCTTGTGAGCCAAATATGGCATGGTCCACATTTTGGGAAAACAGCTTGGTTGAAATGCTTAGGACATTTCACGTTATGGGTAAAGATATTTTGTATCAAAATATCGCTGTGCTTTGAGTCTTGCACATGCATCCACTGTGATCTTTCTCTTTGCTTCTGGAAGCTGAGGGGAAACTTTGGCCCTGATTAGCACCTATGTTTTCAGAATTCGGAAAGTGACTGGGACTCTTTCCCTCACTACTGGCAAGTGAAGGATTCCTTTCACTTGTACATTTCATCGTATAAAAGGACAAACGGAAATTCTTATTTATGTCTTTTTTTTAATGCAAAGCAGGTTATTTTTTTTTCCTTCTGTTTCAAAACCTACACACTTTCCTGGGTTTTGAAAAATTAATTTCACATTGGCTTTCTGAAAAAAAACTTCTTTTTGGTCTTTGAAAAAAAATATTTTCCTCTTGTAAGGTCAAAAATAAGCTTATCTCAGACCACAGTAAAAACTTTTAAAGAGATGCAGATAAAAAAAGAGAAGGGAATATACTACTTGAATTTGTCCATCTGCAAATGTAACTCATAACTAAGAGTTTTTCTTTTATTAGCTTTTCTTTTTTGAAAAGCTTTATTAGCTTTTTCTTTTTTGCATTTTTTTCTTTCTTTTTTTCCCCCATAGGTCCCATAAAGACTCTGTTTTTCCCATAAAAACACTGAGTCCTGGTAGATATTTAACAGACAGGATTAATCAGAGGTTGGATACATCTTATCTTAAACTTCATAATTTGAGCTTCTGGATTTTCAAGGGTTAAGGGTGAAGAAGACATTAACCCCAGTTTGGGAGCTATTTTTCTTCTAACCTGCTTTCTTTTGGCTTAGACTCTAAGCTGTGATGGAGTGCAGAAGCAGTGTTCACACTTGTCCATATTTGCAATATTAGTTTGTTAAGTTTGCACGAATGAGAATGCTCATTACTGACAAAAATCATAGGATGGGATCTCAGAAGCTAACTGACACCAGCATAGTAGCAAATCAACTTAAATGGCAAACATACATAGCATAAGCTCTGGAATGAATGCACTCTAATAGCAGATATTTCCAGGCTCTGGATTATGATGGATGTACCCAGCAGGGATAAATTACTTCTCTCCACAGCATGACTGTGCCTAGGAGACACATGCTCTGCCTTGTGTACTTTTATCTTCCACTATATCTCACAGAATCAGAGCAATACCAACATATAAACGTCCTTGTTTGCTTGCCCCACATAAAAGAACACATGCCACTACCCTGCTCTTTGCAAGGCAGGGTTATACCCACTGAATGGGATGCCTGTTTTACAGGCAAGCACGTGAGCACATTTCATTTTGCTGTTAGGTTTGCTCTGCCATGTTTTAGTTATTCCCCTGGAGCTGGTATCTAACATAGGGAAAACAGGCTGTTAATGGACAACACACGTTCTGGCCTCCTGAGTTTGGCCCTGCAAACACGTAGACATAGTAGCTGAACCATATAAACACCTTAAACGGGGAAGAGAAATTTGTGGGATTTTGTCATTCTGTTGTTACTTTTTTTCATCCTTGTATGGCCTTGAGTGCTTAAGCTGTGTTTTCATTGCCTCTGCTAGGGAAGCCGAGGCTCAGGAAATGAAAAAAATAACTAAAAAACAATGAAAATCTTGTAATTGGTGGGATCTTTGCGGTGTGCAGTAGCCTCCCAAAGAAATAGCAAAAGTCTCTTTGCTTGAAATGTTTAGAAAGCAGAGAACGTAACAAAATGTAAAAGAGAAAATAGGATAAAACCTGGATTTACAAAAAAATAAAGTTAAAAAAGAATAAGGTAATACGGAGTGACAGAAGTGTGCACAGCACGGAAGATAGAAACAGGTGAAACAGTGGAAGGACTGCACCTCCCCAGTGAGGAGATTAACAGCAGTCAGTATGAAACAACTGAAAACCTGAATGATAATGAAAGGAACCTGCACAACAAAATGGGAGAACTGGAACTATTAGTGCAGCCCAAGAAACATATAATTAAAAAAAAAAGTGTTTGACAGGAGGGAAGGAAAATATAGTAGAATATGGATCCTGAATGGAACCCAGCTATTGATGTACATATTTTAAATAGTAAGAACTGAAAGAAAGACTATGGAGAGGAATTGGATGTTGATACAGTAATAGCCTGTAGAGGAGAAAACAAAACAAAACTTTTTTTGCAACAAAATTTCTTTGGAGAAAGACAGTCAAAGTGGGTCAAGTAGGACATCAGGGGCCCATGGGCAGGGTCTAGTTACCCCAGGATGGGCTAAAAAACAAAATATCTACACAGCCAACAAATTATTCATCTGTATTCTGGGGTTTTGTAACGGGGGCATGAAGGAAGAGCTGGTAGAAAATAACCTTGTATCTAATGATAACCAATTTATTCGGTTTAATTAAGTGGAAGCGGAGTCGCTTGGAGGGTGGTGGGGGAGCTGCCGCCTTCCCCATTAGCAGCACTCGGGTGGCGCCCGCGCCCGGGCCGCGCCGCAGCTGCCGCCGCCGCCGCCGCCCGCACAGCTGCATCCACCTCGCGAGGATCTCAATTTCAAAAGGATAAACTTTGAAAAATTAAGGAAACTAGTTAATGAGGTCAACTGGATTAAAGAGCTTAGGGATTTTAATGTGGAGAAGGCGTGAAATTTCTTTAAATCAAAGGTGTGAAAACTGTCTGGAACTTGCATCTTAATCAAGGGGAAAATCTTGGAGGGAAGGGCTCCAGAGCTGCCTGGATAAATAACCACTTCTGAAAGGGTAGCAGAAATAAGCAGATAGCCTAAAGGGACAGTGAATATTCTATGTCTGAGGGGCCAGGAAATAGAGAAGTAGAGATAAATGCTGAAAGTCAATCTGAATTAGCCCTTGTAAATTAAAACAACCTGTAGAATGTTTTTCTATTCTCCTCTCCTTCCCTTTCCCTTTCCCTTTCCCTTTCCCTTTCCCTTTCCCTTTCCTTTTCCCTTTCCCTTTCCCTTTCCCCATAAATATAAAACACAGAGAAGGAGAAGCTCAGCCTCACTGTAATTAGAATAGGGTCAAGAACAAAATGGTGTTGGCACAGCAACAAATCTAAATCCAAAGTTCTGTTGGTTTTCTTTAAGGATGGAAGTGCTGACTATGGACCAGGGCAAGCTAGAAATGAAAACATGCAGCTTGAATGCCAAATATGATGTTGTCATATAGGACTGAATTTCTGCACCCCAAAATGATGAATAAATAAGTGCATGAATGTACAAGGTATAAAGGCAGTCTGGACACATCTGGCAAATGGAGTGAGGAAACCCCTTACTGGGCATCAACAAATACAGCCCTGTACAGGGCACGTAGGGTAGTTCAGACATTGGAGGTCCATTAATCTGATTGCAATATTATTCAAGACTATAGGAAAAATCCCAAAGAAAAAAATAAGGAAAAAGGGGCAAATAGAAAACATAATATGCAACTTTTTTTTTGATAGGATAACTGATTTCCTAGACAAAGGAAATGCAGAAAATTTAATCTATCTGGAGTTCGGTAAAGAATTTGATTTAATGCCACCAGGGAAATTGTTTAATGAAGATTAGAAAAATTACTAGATAACCTTGAAAAGCCTCCCCCAAATAAGAAAGAATAAATATCAGTAAGTCTGGTAGAAAAGTAACATCCTCTCACACTCCTGATACAGTTCATACTTTTGAAAAAAGAGCAAAACTAAACTATAATCAAACATATTTTAATTCTATTTTTCACTGCAGCACTGTGCTAACTTATATTGAGAGAAATGTGTTACATTAACCAATTTCATGTTATATTTATTAACGTACTAGCTGGACAGTATATTGCTTGTTTTCCAGCAGATTTAATAAAACAAAATGAAATTACATCATTAGAAAAATATGTTAATTTTCATATTTTATTATGTTAATTTCTATATAGAAAATAGGAGAAAAGCGGCTATCTATCTACCCTGGTGTCGAAATTAATTGAGCATAGTAATAGATGGAAGAAAATCCATGTTTTTGTTTAAATGTATTAACTAGAGAGGCCAATTGAGATTAGTAGAGGCAAGCCATCCCTGGACACTGTCTCATTTACAGCACTGCCTTGGAGAATAACGTGCTGGCGCATATCTCTGTGCTGTTGACTAAGGTTCCACTCACTCTCCAGCTGGGAACATGTGCTCAATTTTTTATTGGTAATGTGTATTTTCATGCTTCTGCTTTCTCTGCTTACCTAACTGTTTGCATGAAGCCCGTCTAATTTATTGCTTGAGGATTGATTGCGCTCAGAAGAGTTTTAAATACTTTTGGTGAATCAGTAGTATAATGTCAAATTATTGGGAAAAAAAAGGAAGAAGGAATGAAAAAACCACAGTCTCTATGCATTTCCCTTCTCACAAAGAATCTTTCCCCTTCCTTTCCCGTATTATCTAATAGTACTGGGTATATCTGCATTTTTTTAAAGCCTGGATTTGGGGAAGTAGCCAGAAGAATTCTGAAATTTACCTTCCTTAGCAACAATTCCAGAAAACAGATCTCTAAGGAGTTTTTCTCCTGTTGTAGACTCTTTCATAGGGGAACAAGATATGTAATGGGCTATCCTGATTTTTTTTTAAGTACTTAAAGCTGAAGGGTGGTACTCGCTAAAACACTTTGTAATTCACTTACTTGCTATAGATTCTCTGACGCAGATTATGTTTCAATGGACAGTGATTTGTGAATAAATACTTGGCAAACAGTTGGGACTTAGAAATGTGAAACAATCCTAGCCTTGGCTATTACACTAACCACAGTACATTTTAATGATTTTTTTTCTTTTAGAGGGAAGCTCAGCAAAATTGTAATTTCTTTAATAAATAATTAACTGTGTATTATTTCAATAAATAAATTAGTGTTTATATAGTAAAGAATACAAATGTTTTGTGCATACATTCTGACCTAGTTCTCCAGTCCTTCTTGGCTGTTTCCCAAAGAATTATTTTTAAAAATTAATGATGAACATCAAAATATTTCTGTTTATAACATCATATCAATGGTGGTTAAATCTATAAAATAATTCAATCGTTTATCCTTCTTATCTTGGGAATGTTTAATCAAGCTTGATATTTGCTTTAAATTAGCACTGTCAAATGTACATTTGTATAAAATCTCCCAAATCATGAAAGATTTATAATTTGAAATGTATTTGGATTATTCTCCAGTTAATCAGCTAGATAAAAATTAGTGGTACTGTAACTAGAACAATTAATTGGATTTAAAAATTAAAAAATAACTGACACATGCCACTTCATACACTGCTTCACTCTAGAAACACAAGCAATATCCTAACTACATCATCAGACGATTTTTGTGAACTGTTCATTAAATCCTAAATCCTTTATTTTGTCTTTAACAGACAAAACTTTTTTTTTTTATGTTTTTTTTTTCTGAGGGAGTTTTGACTAAGAAAGGGAGAAACACATTCTTCAGATAACGATCCTGTGAAAATATTCATGTGCTGCCGCTCAGTAAAACACATGCATCAAATCATAAATGAATTTTTAGGTATGCCGGACTTCAGATACCACTAAAATTTTGGGATGGGTAATCCTCTATTAGTGTCTGTCATGAAAGTTTCTAACAGGAGGGCCATCTACAAAATATAGTAACTTTGTATACTATTAATGCTAAGGATCCTTTATGACCACCACGAGCTTGTAAGCAAAGCAACAGTGGCTGAGGCTTTGTTCACCCCTGAGAAATGACTTCACTGATGACTTGCAGAGTTAGGAGAGCCCCGTTCTGCAGCTGTGTGCTGGTGGGGTTGTATGGGGTCTGCAATGGTCTCATGGTTCACAGATAATATAACCTGTTCCTGGGCTCTTTGAGGGAGTTAGCCAAGGAGCAGGGAGTTAGACTTAAAGGAAGAAAAAGAGAGTTTAGAAGTAGGTCTCAGCATGATTTTTTGGGGGGAGAATAATGGTACATGGTAAAAAGAGGAGAAGAAGCTTACAAATGTCCTCTCCTCTTTTTACTGAAGGACTGCCAGCATTTACGGTTTCTGGGGCTTTTGTGAAAGACAATGAAGAAAAGTGCTAAGACGGGAGAGACTAAACAGAATGGCATTATATCCGTAACGTGATCCTCCTCCCAGATCCCTGTATCTGTCATGCCAGCCTGTGTATCACAAGACGGGGTATGCTTCAGTCTGTCTCACGATGCATTTGCTTAAAGGGAACCATCAGGGGAGCTGCTGTTTGGGTAAGCAGGACCTCAGCCTTGGTAAAGGGCTTCAGAAAAAGACCACTGTGATACAGCCAGAAGCAATCACTGATCCGCCACATCTCTTGTGTTCTCTAGAACTGTTGCTATTTCTTGCTGCTCTGAGCAAGCATTAATTCATTATCCTTGTATTCCACTGAACCCCCCAATCTCTTTCCTTGTAGTCCAAAATGTTAAACTGATAAAACGTAGGTCTTCTGATTCACAGCAGGATGTGCTTTACTCATTCTAGCAGGCTAGCTATGCTTTGTGCTTTTAAATTATTTAGATCTGCCAGATAAGGCAGAATCTGTTTCATCTGAACCTTGTCTTTTACGCTATTTTTTCATCTCAGAGTTTTTCCATTAGTCATCACAAGCAAGCTTACTGGCTAATACAGCCCCTAATTCACCTTCTGGCATTGGAAATTCTGCCTTGGGCTCTCTAAAGGATTAAAAATTCTTCAGAGAGCTCCTTCGGTCCTTCAACTCTGCTCGGAAAATCCTCTGCGGATTTGGGAAATAAATAAGAATTTTTAGATGGACTGCTGTTAAATGGAATTTCCTATAAGCATTGCATATTCTAGTCAAGATTTCTGTAGGCAGGTCTAGATTTCATGAGGCCAAAATGACTATGGATTTTCACTTGTGAAAGTATACTAAATATTCACAGGGCTGACTGCAAATGGAATTTCTGAACCCCAAAATAAAACAAGTGTCTCTCATAATGAGCAAGCTAAACAGTGTCAGTGCTAGGGTAACTTGACAGTGTCTTTATGCTCTTTTTTAATTTCGGTGGTTTGGTTTGTCATTTTTATTGGAAATAACATATGAAGTAAAATCAAAATATGTTCCTGTTCTAATTCCTGCCCCTTCTAATTCCGCTTCTTCTCAAGCCTTGGCTGGAACCATGATAGTCCTGAAATGGCATCTTGGCACAACCGTGAAGTGTTGGATACTCAGTGTGAAATTCAGACAATATTCACACTCCTCTACTTGTGGATTTATGGATTTATACAGTTAGTGCTCTGTGATCTCAAGTGCTACCAAGAGCTTCTTGACAGATGAAGGATGCCTTGCCAGGCCCCCGCCTTGCGGTAAAGGACAAAGTTGTCTCTCAGCAATCTAAAACCTAGGAAAATCCCACAAAATAATTTCTATTTATTGCCTAGTTCTCTACCTACAAAAACTCACTGGCCAAAAGGCTATGACTACAGATGGAAAGCTACAAAACAGGCTAACAAGAAATACTAATGGTCTTCCTTAAAATTACTGTGTTGTTGGGATGGGACAGCTGTCTGCTGAAGGCACATATTTAAGGAGCAGAAGTGGCCAGAATCAAAGGATACATGACTGGTCCTAAGCAATCCCTGATCAGCTCCCAGGAGGATCAGGAGGATCGCCGAGGAGCACAGGAGGAAAATTCTTTAAGAGCGTTTTTCAGATACCTCAGGAAGGTGCTTTAATAGTTTTTCAAAAAAGCATTTCCTGCTTCAGTCTGCACGAGGTTTTTAAAAAACATTAGCTCAGAGAAACCCATCTCTCACTTCTGTTGATGGCGAAGTCCCACAGTCACGGGGAACACTGCGCCCTGGGCCAGGCCCGAGCCTCGCTGGCCCGGCGGCCATTGCACAGGGCCCGAGCAGAGCGGGCAGCACGGGCCGCTGCGAGGGCCAGGGCAGAGCTGCGCGGGCTGACTCGCTCCTCCTCGCTTTCTGGAGCACAGAGGGTTCGTTCCTGCCGACAGGCTTCAGTCCTGCCGCTCTGCAGGGCTGCACACATCTCCGTGCCCTTGCTAATTGCGGCGACCTGTTACGTATTGGGGTTCTGCTCTGTGTCCCCGGCCCATTTGCCTTCAGCGAGGTCAGAAGGAGCTGTTGAACGCAGGGGAAGTCTGGCCCTTTAGGGCCGCTTTAGGCAGTATGCGAATACCTATTTGCCTCTTCCATTGCTGGAAAAGAAAAATCTCTGGCTCGTCCATTTCACAAATGCCAGCTGGTTTCTCCTGTTTCGGCAGGCAGGTATTCTCATACGCTTGTCCATTTAAGAGCAAAAAATGATGAATTTTTTTGTTTGCTTATTTTCCTCCCCCCGCTTTTTTTTTTTTTTTTCACTTGAGCTTGAGCTTCCTAAAGAACTTTTCCAAAATAAGGTGGAGCGGTTTGTGTTTCTGAGGTCAAGAGCAAGCTACAACACACAATTCAGTTTTCTTTACAGTTTGTATCCTCTCTCTGGTGGCAGTCCTAGCACCACACCAGATTCCCAGCACTGCCTCTCCCCAAGCTGCCCGTATTCCTGGCTGCCTGTGACTAAAACACCTCATCTNGTTTGTATCCTCTCTCTGGTGGCAGTCCCAGCACTGCCTCTCCCCGAGCTGCCCGTATTCCTGGCTGCCTCTGACTAAAACACCTCATCGAGAAGGGCAACAAAAAATGAGGACATTCACATTACTTTTCTTTGTGTGCACGACTGAGTGTTGGGGCCAGNTTCCTGGCTGCCTCTGACTAAAACACCTCATCGAGAAGGGCAACAAAAAATGAGGACATTCACATTTCTTTGTGTGTACGAGTGAGTGCTGGGGCCAGGATATGGGCAGCAAGAGGCAGCAGTACTACTGTTTTGGAAATACCATGACACAGAAACATTTGCCTAAGAAGTCGCAGACACTGGTTCTTTGTCCCCGTCATGGTAGCTCAAGCTGGAAAGCAGGACATGGCACACGTCCTCTCTTCTCCCCGGTGGTAGAAAACATGTAGAAAACATGTAGACATGTTTACATGTAGAAAACAAAATATGGGCTTGGGTATTAAGTTTCAAAAACAGGGGCTCTAAAGATGATTTTCTATCTATATCCTCAGGGTCTCAGCCCTCTCTGCTTTGCTAATGAGAACAGTTATGTCTGCTTGAGTAACATGAACAAGTTGGGGGAAAGTTTATAGCTTGCAGCGAGAAAGATACTGGATTCTGCCTCTGTTATAATTTATGGACTGGCTGCCATCAATCATTCAACGCTCTTTATTTAATCTTATTTTGTTACTTGTTTTATTAGACCATATGTGTTTGAAACAGAAAGAAGGTGAGCTTTCAATCATCAGCCAGTGCTTACCTTTATTATCCACCCTTTGGTGGATAATCTATCTGGTCCTTTTGGTTTTCATCAAGGGAAGACGTATTATGATTAAATAAGCATAAGCTCTCTTACATGAAAAAAAAAATCAAAAGGTGATGATCTGTAATCTCAGACCATGAAAAGTATTTTTGGAGAGCTATGTTGGAAGGTGCAGGTATTTACCTGGACGGTTTGTAAGAGTGGGTAAAGCTGTGCCATGAGTAGGAATAGAGAAAACAGGTCCGTTGAAGCCTCAGGAATTCACTTATGTTGTGACTGATTGGTATGAGTAAAAATATCCAAAAAACTGCATGACAGATATCTCCAACAAAATTAGATAGCAAAGTCATAAGTCAAACGTATCTGAGAGAGCCTACAAAGCGTGCTTAATTCACAGTTTTCCAGATAAATTATTTCAGCTGTTTAATTTTTGTTGTTGTTGTTGTTTGTTCAAATTAATTTAAGGTTTTCATTTGAGGAGTATGTATATAAAGAAGAGCAAAATATTACCTGGTTGGCTCTGGAGGAGACGGAATGTTTTCCATTTTATACAAATACAGTGATAAAAATGTTTATTTTTAATACTCTATTGCCCATAAAGTAACAAACACCTACTGTATTTCAAAGTTTATTGCTCTGGCTGGGCTTTGATAAAAGGCTGTATGCTTCTAGCAGGGTCTCTTCAGACCAATAAATGTAATGTTGCTTTGCTCATTCAGAGCAGAGAGATTCAGTTGCATAACCTTTTCATTTGACTTCCCCATAGAACTTTCACTACAGAAACTCACCTTTTTTTTCCATTGGGGTACTTGCTTTGTTTCTATAATGCTAATGTGAAGACTACTCTTTCTTGGAGTAGTTGAAGATGATTACTGTAGCTGGCTTCCTTTGAATGCCAGCGTCTCCTCAGCTGCCTTAAAAATTCTGCACTGGGTATTATTCATTTAGTTTTTAATTATTAGCATTTATATCTGTTTTTATATCTTTTGCATATCACTCAAGTGTTCAAAGGGAATATTCCCACACTGCTGGTCTGAAGAGCTTCTGTTTGAAGGCACCAGCTGCAAGGGGAATCCTTCCTTACACTGTTTGCAGCCTATCCAAATAGTTGACGATTGGGTACTGTCAGTGTAAATTAATCTGATATTATTTTGGAGTCACTTTATCTGTATTCTTAAAATACTGAGCTGAGATAGATTATTTCAGTGTCTTCCTACCAAAATGTGCTTGTTTTGCTTTCTCTGCTGCTTCTTCTTATGTTTTATTTCTACATGATACATGTATGTTTTATTTTCTCTTACATATTTACCCTTTCCTGGCTGATATTCTAGCCACCTTTCATTTCTAAATAAACCTAAGGCTAGTGTGATTGCTGTATCTGGGATTTTCCTGTAGAGGTTGCTAGAGAAATAAAGTGCAATTATAGGCCCTGTCTAGAAAACAAATATAGAAACTGTATTTGATGACACTTAAAACATTTTTCAAGTAAATTACTTGGGATTTCCATTAGCACGTTCTCCCAGTTTCTTTGTACTTGGAGAGATCATTTCATTCATAGCTTAACTGGTGTATATATATATATATATATATAAATGTATCTCTTTTTTTTTTTTTTTTTTGTTCTTTCTTCCTCAGTTCCAGGGTTAAGGTTAAATTGCATTTTTGAAAAATGATCTTATGATATATACTTATGCATTTTTAAAATCACTGAAGATAATTTCCCTGACAAGCCTTTATTTCTACTGTTCTAGCTTGTGTTAGCATCCTTTCTTCTCTTTTTTTTTCAAGAGAGAGACCCTGTTATGTCCACTACTGCAGAAAGAGTTGGAGTATGCAGTTTAATTGCATTAGACATCAGAGAATCAACACTTAAGTTGTAAGAAAAAGATGGAGAGACTATTTTTCTACAAATGAAGAACCTCTTTAACATGGAAGTTTGCACTGTACTACAGACCAAGCAATCCAATCTTCAGTTAGGTTTCTCTATCCAATTTTCTACTGACTATTGGAGACCGTGTTTTCATTCATGTTTTTCCCAGGATTAGGTCATATATGCTCTTTTCTCCTCTCTTCTCTCTACGCTTGGTTTACACTGCAACCCTAATATAATTAAGTGAAAAAAAAAGTCAACTAACTAACACAAATCCTTTGGAAATCAGTCTTTTTCAGCTCCACTGTTCACACAACTCCTTCTTACTATTTTGGTCCCGTTTTACACTAGCACTTGGACAGAACCATAAAAGGCCAGGGAGCAGTGTTGGTTGCCCTGGCTGGAGGAGACAGAGGGGTGGCCGTGTCACAGGCTGTGTGGTCCAAAGCCAGTTTGTTAAAAGCTACTTGGTCTATCGATTTGTCATGCTACCATGTGTAGAATACAGAAGTCCTTTCTGTCTGCTAGGTATTTCTAGATGTTATAGATCCTCTGTCCCACTCGCAAAATTGAGTAACGAGAATAACTGTGGGAGTTTGTTCAGAGCAGTTAAGGAAGCACAGTCTCAGGTGCTGTACACCAAATACTCCTGGTAACAGAGATAGTTCCACTTTGTTGTCCCACTGATTCTGTTTCCATGCCTTCCACCCCACTTCCTATTGAAGCATGTTGAACTTAAATTATGTGATTTTTTTAGAAAATATTTTTAGCTTTGCTGGTTTGGTGGAAAAATGTTGACCAGCTACTGCTAGCAAGCAGACTTGTTTGCAGAATGTATTCTCTTGCTTTCTTATAGCTTATTTTATCTAATGGCAGAGTATTCTGCGGGATGGAATAGTTTTCTGTGATTTTAGAGAATTTTAATATGTGTCATTGTCTGCTTTAGTTATTGTGCTTGCATTAATGAATGACAAAGCCCCACTTGTATGACTGGACAAGAGAATAAGATTTTCTGGTGATGAAATTGCAGTAGTTCCCTGAATATAAGCTGAACTGATTTCAAACAACCAGGTTCTGTCAGCTGTGGGGTTTCATTTTTAGAATTTTGTTCCTCAAGCATACTGCATCAATAGAGCATCTTCATGTAGTCTTGCCCTTTTTATTTTATTGTCATTTAAGAGGATATTTTATAGAAACAGACACAGATAGTGTGATCATCAGCCATGGCCAAACTTTGGTCAATCCTTTCTACTCATAAGCAAAGTAAACATCTTCAGAAATGCTCTTAAGATCAAAACTTAATGTTTTTATAGGCATCTCAGGTGGTTTCCTATTGCTCAGAGAGTTCATGGGAGATGTTTTCAGGATATGATCTGAACACTTGTTTGGAGATAGTAAGAAATCCTCAAGTATCTGACATGTGCCTATGAAACGGTGTACAAACCCATCCCTTCTGCTTCTTGAAGGAATAAGTGCTATGTTTTTGTCTTCACAACAGATGGCTCTATCTGCTTTTCTGTATGTCTTGGCCATAACTTCATAAGGAAGATCCTAGTCAGATGCTAATTTCATTACTTCCATTATTGCTTTTACCACTCTATGTGACATTTCCATATCAATTTCAAATGTTTTATAACCTTAAGACAGGTGACACTATTAGCGGCATCTTTTAAAGACAAAAGCCTGAAAATTAAATACAAGTATTGATAAGAATTAACTTTTAAAAAGTTAGTTGAAAGATATGTTTTTATCGTTTCGGATACATGGTGTTTTTCTGATCTGCGTTCAATGACTGTAATGTAAAAACAAAAGTGGACAATTTTCAAAATCTTTTTTGCAAGCCCTTGAAATCTTTTGGTGTGCCAAGTAAGATTATGCAGCAACAAAAATGAATGCTAAATAAATCCTATCTTCTGTCTGATACATATAGACTGCAAGATAGAGTGAAAAAAGCTAATGTGTATTAGTATTTTATGTCTGTAGCTTGGTGGTTTCTTGAAGGGGAAAAATGGTACCAGGAGGAGCATATAGTACCTCCAGTTTTCCTTTCTGATATTTCCAATTTCGTTATAGATATTGATACAGAGAAAGATGGGGAAAGAGACTTTTACATGCCAAAGGGGTAGGCTACTAAAATTTCTGGCTATTAAGATTGTTGGAATTTAAGAAAGCTTTTCAATTTAGGATACTCTAACATGAGAAAGGGAAGTAAGAGATGTGATATGAAGCTAGTGGAAAAGTGAAAGCCAGCAACATGCAGAATAAAGAAAAATGATTTCTAAATGGAACCGGTTCAGAAACGTCATTTACTGTGGCTAGTTAACTTACTAGTGCTTCGAAAATCTGAAACATGTGTGATGCACACCATCAAATAGGGGATTTCTGAAATTACTGTTGTATGCTAATTACTCATTTCAGGCAATGGTTTGTCTGGAGCAGTAAATGATCCTAGACTTTTTGTCTTAGTAAGAAAAAAGCCTTACCACTAAAATGTTGGGGACTGTTAGTCACCAGTGCAGGAATTGCTACTCTTCTAAACTTGAATAGAAATGAATTCAATAAAAAGAGACATAATGACAGATTTATAAAAGTAACGTTCCTTCACATAATGGGATTTTTATTCTAATGTTTCTTTATTGTAATCCTTTAAAATTATGCAAAAAATTTATTATTTAAGTGATAGTAAAGAATTCATTAAAAGATTAATAGTTCTGGTTTACCAATTCGCTTACCAGGTCACCTAATTATTTAGTTCATTAATTCTGTAAATGTCAGACTTTCCATGAACTCTACTGATTTGCATAAGTAAGGTTATATTTCTACCAGCAATTGCCATCTAACAATTTCAAACAAGAACTGGGCCTTATTTTTACATTTCAAATGAAATAAAGTGTTTTTGTCTACATTTGTACATAAAGAAGAGAAACGAATCAGGCTATCTGCTGTATCTGTTCTAGTATTTAAGGGGTTCTAGGGGCAGCTGAAGGATAATGTTTTTTCCAAAGCGTCAAGAAAATAGCCTCCAAATTACACCATGTGAATAGGACTTCTTTAGAAAACCACATTTCCCATTTAAAAATTTTATTCTTTGAAAAGAAATAATCTTCTAAAGCTGTGGGTTTTTTATTTATTAAAAATTACTACTCACTGAAATAGTTGCAGTGAATTAACATCTCATTATCAATATTACTGAGCTGAAAATTCAGCTAACATGAATATTTACACCGTGTTAACACAATCCTATCACATCCCATCATGTACAGATTTGTAGATGCACACACACATACATGTGCACACATATGCATAGGGGTACAAAGTAAGAATATGTAAGTACCTAGGAATTAGTCTAAGTAGCCATAAACTGTTATTTAATCTCCAGTTGTAGTCATCAAGCAAGACAGTGTACAGTAGGGCATGATGAACCTTCTTTTTTCATAGGTGAGGTTTTCCATTCGCTTGGTAAGCCTCAGTGGAGAACATCAATAGCTGGTCATTATGCACCATGTAAAATAATTTGATGCCCTATGATGCATACAGACTAAGTAAGGCCATCTTAAATAATTTTTATTGTGGGACGATTTCTTTCATTACAGATGCTATGCGCTGGAAAATGGCATGGGCCTGCAGCAGTCACAAGCCAGGGGTCCTCATGTATCTTGCCGCAGTGAACAGAGCAATGGGAGAAAGGGTGCTCTGGCAGGCTAAACTCGCGGCCCTCTCTGTTAGTGGCATCTGTTCAGACATGCGAAGCAGACGTAGCCTCAGCGCGTACATGCCAAGCATGTATAGGTTTCTAGGGGGCAATACATAATGTGTTCAGACCCACTCCTGCAGCCCTCGTGAGCAGAGCCATTTAGTACATTAAGTACAATTAGTGATGTAATTAAGGGTCATAGTATTAGGCCCTTCAAGCATTATTTTTTTTCTTTCGGACAGCTTGGAATCAATCTTGTGACTGTTTCCCTTGCCTGCAATCTTAGATCTTGATAAATAAAGTGTAAGGATTATGCATAACTGAGAAGTGAAGAAGAGTGACTTTGGAGGTAAGATGATGTGAGAGCAAGTAACACATGAGATGTTCTTGCACAAATTAGAGTCATTCAGAGCTGTGAAGTAAATAGAAAGGAACAGAAGGAGAATAAATCAGTGTTATGTATACACAAAGGAGGTATAAAAATGTAAAGATGCAAGATTTAGATCCAAGAATCTTTGGATATTTTTACTTAAGACATTTGCATTGTATTTGATATTTCCTCCTGGAATAAACTGCAGCTTTTGTAGTGTCAGTAATTTTGGGGGCAGTGGGGTGAGCTTTTGCTTGCATGGTCTTGGGAAATGCTGTAGTACAAAGGATTGTAGAGTAGGAGTTTTGTCGATTAAGCTCCTACTACCTGATTTCCTGAAATTGCCTGTGTGTTTATGGATGTAGATGTAGGGGCCAGGCTGGTCTCAATGACTTGATGACCCCTTCTCATCTCTAGTTCTTGTGTCCTTTAAAAAGTTTCATTATTATGTTGAGGGTGACAGAGCCCTGGAACAGGCTGCCCAGAGAGGTTGTGGAGTCTCCCTCTCTGGAGATCTTCAAGACCCGCTTGGATGCAGCCCTGTGCCACGTGCTCTAGGTGGCCCTGCGTGTGCAGGGGGGTTGGACTAGATGACCTCTAGAGGTCCCTTCCAACCTTAGGCATTCTATGATTCTATGATTCTATGTTAAAAGGGGAGCTTTAGGAGAAAATTACTGAATGTATTAAAAAAAAAAAAAAAGTGTAATATGGTGCAGTATGAGCCACCACAGAGCTTGCTCTGAATAGGACCCAAATCTTGTAGACATTTAACAGTGTTTGTGGACAAACCAAGGTGATCTTCAGAAAATGGCAGATGTCCTATAATCTGATTCTGTTTTACTTTCTGCTTAAAGGTCAGGGTTTTTTTTTTTGCCTCTTTGCTGAAGCACAATAATTACTCAAATATTTTTACTAGCTTGGAAACCTTTTGGACAGAATAACACAAACCCCTTGATTTTGGAAAGCATTTAAAATTACTCAACATAGTCATTTATAAAATACTGTAGCCAAATTAGTTTTAATTTTTCTGACGTGCTTTTTAGCTTAAGCTAAGTTTTCATTGATTAATTAGCCACCTGCTTAAAGCAAACAAACAATGTAATAAAACCCACCATTTTATTAGAATTGCAGAGGTTATTACATTAGTCTTCAAATTCTGGAAGTTTGAGAGTCAGATCCAACCTTAAGTGACGTTAGAATGAATCTGATGATCCCATAATTATTTACCTCAATTACAGGCTGCAAAAATCACTGCAAAATCTGATCCTACTTCTGATGCTTCAGGTCCTCTTATACTTTGAATCTGTTTTAGCAAGTAAATTTATTTAAATAATTGTATGAATAATAATAAAGCTATCAAAAAGAACCGAGTATTTTTATGTTTGATTTAATATTAAAACAGCTACCTTTTTCCTGGTCCTTAATTATCAGAAAAGAGGTTGATTGATACAGAAAAAGGCAGATAGTTGTCTTCCCAATTCAGATGAGGAGTAACAAGGTAATCCAGCTTCTTGCCTTACCCCAAATTCCTGACTGATAATCTCCAGATAAGTTAATCAACAAAGTAGGCCTCAGTTAAACTTTATGATTTGTTAGTTTTCTTATATGTTTTGAAAAAAAAAAAAAGAATGTTATAATCCAGTAAGAACAACATAGTTTATTGCCGAATCTTCTGCCGCTCAACGTAGCTGCTATAACCTCCTATTGTTAATGAATATCAAATTTCTGATTCCACATAGCTTGCACATGCAGAAGTCCTATAGATTTTCCTTGCTCTTAGGTCATGTATTAATAGCAGAAAATTCAGTTTGTGGTATAATGCAAGGACTAAGACTAGACTGAGTTTCAAGACTAGAAATAGTCCAGATATACATCTTGCAAGGCAGCATCCTAGTTGCCTGCAAATACAGCTGGTCTGGGTTGGAGATTGAAGCTGTAAATGAAGTGTGGCTGGATGCTGATTATAAATATTGTGCCAGAACCCCAGCTGATGTGTATTGGCACAGCTCAGCAGAGGCAGAGTTATATTAGTTTATGCCAGTTAGGCTCTTACTCAATAGCTTTTCTGATGTGCTAACGTGGTGTTGTTGGAGTTTGTCTTTATTGCTCTTCTGATCTATTTAAGGCATAGTTATTTCATAGAAATGCAACAGTAGCCTCCCCAGTGTAGGGCGCATTTGTTGATTTTATTAAAATAAAAAAAAAAGTACTTAGCTGAAGGAGAAACCTTGTAAAGTTACCTTTTGATAAATTATCCAGCTGATGCACAAAAAAACCCAAAAGTTAAAAAGGTTGCTTGCAATAAAGTAAATGTGATATGTAGAGTGTATTTTGAATTATGATGTATTTTGAAAGTGATTCATAGGAATGCTTTATCAGTGTTGTATAACTGAAAGCTTTAGGCCTTGTTAATAGATAGTAGGTTTATATTCACCATTACCTACTGGTCAGTAATATATTATTCAAATAGATTGTCATTGGTTTTGCAAATATAACAATTTCTATAACACAACAAAACAGATCAAAACTCTGTCCCATCTTTTACTGTGGTCAGCGTGAGATGCTACTCAGGCTCCCTGATTCTAAGTAGTCCTTTGAAATATGAAGATTTAATAATGTTTGTAAATTATGCAGGATATATGAGCTTCAAAGTTATCAATGCAGGGTTGAGGCCTTTGCATCTTTATAAATATCTGCATTCTAAATGTCTGGTTTTGTACTATATTGAGTAAAACCAGGAAAAGGTAATAGATATATCTTAAAGAGTTGTTGGTACTAAAAAATTTAGAAATATTTTTCTAATATTTAAAATATTAGAAAATTAGAAACATATAGAACATTTTTTAGTATGAAAATTAAAAAGATGCAAAAATGCTTGTGCCTGGGAAGTGGAAATATTTGATATATTCAATTCTATTTGAAACGATAGAGATTCAGCACTATAAAATAATTATAGGATTAGTATTCAGTCTGTGACTATTCCAACTACAGCTCAGATAAAATGACAAAAACAAATGTGAAAGTTCTTTGAAAAAACATCCAAGGTTCTGAAACTCTAAGTACAGTGGACATATTCTGTAGTATCTATCCCCCATCTTTCTATGGTTTAATCAAATACCATGTTAATAACTCTGATACTGTAAGACCTTTTACTAGCTTGCTTTGATGTTTTCCTGTCAAGGGCTAACTAATAGTTTTAGCTCTCCAAAGAACAACATACAAAGATAAGGCAAATGCCAGGAAATGTATTCATTAAATAGTCAAGAGAATGCCAAGGACGAGCTCACTGTATAATGTGTTAGGAGAACATCAATATTTGAGAAAAGGAGGAGGATGCTGTGGTATAACATATTTGTGAAAACTGGAATAAGCATGTTTTAAGCAAGGCTTCTCTTTAATTATTGTCTGAGTTTCACATAAAGTCTGCTTCATCAACTGGATAAATATTTGACTGCTGTTCAGTAAATTGCATTAGTTTACTTTAACTGTATGCTCAGCCTTATTCAGGCATCCTACATTAGGCAATGTAGTGTGTAATGCATCTCTGCAGGTGACCAGAGCTATTCTCTGTATGAGGTAAATTAAAACTCATATTTTAAAAATTAAACATTCTTGCACTTCATGATTTCAATATTTAATTATAACCTGTGTCAGGGCCTAATCTCTGACTGAGTCAGGCATGAAATTAATCAAAAACGAGGCAAAAGCTTAGCAATCCTACAGCACTGTAAAAATAATTTTTTTTTCAGCAATCCTGTGATTCTTCTGGCTGTTTTATGAGCAAGATAGTAAGGATGAGCTAGTTAGGACAACAGTTACAAGGTCGGTAAGCTGCCAAACAATTATGATTTTTGTTGGTTACTTCGAAAAAAATTGGCAAACTGTTTACTCTTGAGATGCAAATGCAGTCAGGACATTGTCTGATCACACCTGTAATGTTATAATAAAAGAAATCTCTGACTCTAAATAGACTTTAAAAAGAAAGTTCACATAAAGTCTCAAAGCATAGCTTTGTCATTTTAATGGAAATGGAATCAGGCTACTAAGGTAGAAGTAGATTATTTTATGTAAAGCTAAGTAAACTGCAGCTATAGAAGAATGCAGCTCTATTCGATTTTGCAAAGTCCTTATACAAATTAAATTACAATAAATGAAACATTTCTATTTTTGTTTTTTTGATTCCTGAAAAAAAGATGATGAAGACCAAGGATGATTTATTTTTATTTTTTATTTTTGTGTATGTAATAACTTTATCTTTCTACTTTTTAATATGTTCTTTTAAACTCCACAAATTCAGAACCAGATTTGTAGTCAAGAAGGAAAGAAATGGTGAGTTTCTAAATACAGTGGAAAATAATTATTGGTATTCCACTACGTTCAAGCTTATTTGAGCATTATCAAAAGATTTATTTTTAATGCTAAAAACTTAGGGTTAGTCAGGTTTGCTTTATTTTGATGAAATAGTGCACTTTTTGTGGTCTCAGCTCTTCCTGAATCGAATCACCCTTAAAAACAGGAAGTGCATTTGCAGACAAAGTCCCAAAATTTGACTGAACTATTTTTGGCACAGGAATATGAAGGACATAAATATGATGAACATCAAGTATAAATGGTAACTTTATCCTATCCTGGTACCAAAACACTATGAATTATGAAATCAGTCAGATGAGAGGACTGGCAATGAACAATTATTTTATTTAGCTCAGCTCTAAGTTCTGGTCAGACGCGGGCTGACTTGTGGTTTTAGGCTAATCATGTGCAACGTCTTCAGTTTTGCCTGTTGTAAAATGGCTAAGGGGAATTATGAATGTCTTTGTCTGATTAAAAAATAATAATTTATTGTTGCTAGAAGAAAGAAAGAAGTTCTGTCAGATACAGGTCTTTAAAAAATACAGTCTTTAACAGTTTAACTCATACCTCGCTATTGCCAAGATACACGGTGCCGTTTTCTGTAGTTCCTTTTTTATCCTTTCTTTTTCTTTTTCTTTTTTTTTTCTTTTTTTTTTTCTTTTCAGATTACCTCTTTGCCCTGGAATCGCACTGGATCTCATCATTGAGAATGCTTTATGCACTTTAAAATACTTTGATTGATTACAACAGACTGGAAATCAGTGCTCAAGCCCGAGTGATACAAGAGGTGAGAAACCTATCTGGCTTAGCCAGTCTGGCTTTCTAAGAAAAAAAATCTCTTGCTCTATATACCCAGTGCTATGGGCTGGCTGGTATTATTTAGAGCTATAATTGTTTTAAGTGCATTCAGGATCACTACTTTAGACTCCAGCAAAATAGCTGAACCACAAGTAAATAACGACTAAATAATTCCCTACTGTACTCAAAAGCCAATCAAGTGCTCCTTGGGAAGCCAAGTCTCCTGAGTGCTGTGATGACTTACCAGGTGTGACTTACTAGGCCTAACTCTATCTCATTGCCTGGACTTAATTGAACTTATCACCTAGGCATGATTTGCCATCATTAACATACCTCCTGGTGAATCTTCCAATTACTTTAATATCACTTGCTTGTTCTTTATAAGTAATCTAACTTTATGATAACATTTGAAAAATAGACAGGAGTATTGCACAAAGAAACAAGTTATGATCTAATACATGGGCAAAATAAATTATTATAGGATGTATTTGTTTTTACTAATGTTGGGCAACTGCATTTATATGACAAGAATATTACATTTAATAACTTTTTAAACCTTTCTGAAAATGTATTTTTTATGGACTAAAGTACAGTATAGAAATTTAGATGCTTGTTTTTCAGCTGATTTAGAAATATTTTGGTCATATGAACATACTTTTCTTTCCATCAGTTTTATCTGGCTTGTTTGAGAGCAGGAGTTCCTACTCCACTTTTTGTTGCAAGTTAAAATCTGACTCTAACATGTAATGAATACAAATGGTCTCAAGAAACTTGGTGGGACTGTAATACCCAGCTTAGGTGTGGCTATCACTTGTGAATCCCCAGGTTTACCTTGGAGATCTCTCTGGTTTGATCAAGAATAACTAACTAACTGACCCAAATTCTCATTCCAAAGATGAACCAAATCAGAATCACATGTGTGATACTCCCTTTTTTTCGTATAGCAGAAAAAAGATTTAGGGACAGCTCTTATTGCACAAAAAGACTTTTCTAACACACTGAACAAAAAAATACCAGTTTAGAAGAGGCCTGATTCTTAAGTGAATGCAGATATATTAATTAATATTTTTTACGATTTGATTTCAACTTTTAAAAATTGACATAATGGGCTAAAGAATTATTGCATAATATGTGCAGGTGTTTGGTGAGCCTCATGCAGTCACATTTCTTAAAAGTTATTTAACTTCTTTCTCATTTTAAATTATGCAGAATACGCTGTACTCAAAAGGATAGCTGTTTGGTTTATAAAGCAAGATAAATGACTATTAGAATATTATAATATATATAGTTATTATTATAAAATAATAGCAGATGAAACACTATCTACTCTTTTTTTCGTGCAATTCAATAACGTTTTTATTAGCAGTCTGAAGTTACTTGGTGTGACACCCTATTTACTGTGAAACTTCAATAATTTCCCAATATTTTCATTTCCAAATAATGGAATAAAATGATTACAATTTTAGGAGTTCTATAACCCTACTGCTCTAGAGGATTTCTAAATATTTTTTTTATCTGATAGAAAATGTCTTTCTGCTCAGTATACCGTACAAATCTGACCATGAAGTTACTTAGTAGGGTAAGTGAAAGGTGTTGGTCTGTGCTTTTATTGCCCTATTTATGGAGTGATTGCTAAACCCAACAGTACCTTATAACCTCATGAATAAATCATGGAATCATTCACTGTATTTATAAAAATGTCTGATACTTCTTTCCAGTTTCCAGTATTTGAACATCTTTGGGTGACTAAAATGTATAATAACTTTATTTGCTTGCCATTTAGTAATCAGAGCTGGCTTTTGTGGTTCAAAATGCTTGCAAGCAGGGGCTTTGCTGAATTAGGGAATTCTGCATGTCAAAGCAAATTTATCTGTGTTTACATATAAATACATACATATATCTACATTACATACATATTTCTGTGCCAGCCTGTATAGGAAGAAGCTTATGGTTCTTTTTAAATCCAGAGGGGGTTCTGCATTGAGTGGCAAAAATATCAAGTCTGAAGATGTGTCACAGTGCTGTTCGTCTTAATCCTTCCTTTCCTTCATAATCTTCTGGAGCTGAGGACAAGGAGCTTACACCCATAAGCAGAACATGTGGTCCCTTGGAAAAATGGTTGGAGCAGCAAAAGTGTTGCAGTAAGAGCAGTGGTAGCACTTTTGCTTGCACATCTGGTCCCACTGAGTGCCAGCTCTGCCTACCCAGGGGACCTCTGAACCAACATTGACAGTAATACAGCCACTGCAGAGCAATACCCTGCGGATTTCATGTCCATCCCATCCTGCTGAATCCTTGACCTGGCTCTGGTTTAGTCTCAACAGGGACAACAAGCTCTTCCCAACAAGTTAAAGCAGACTCCAAACCCTGGCATATTTGCTGGGAAGTTCAATGCTGCTGCCAGCTCCCATTGACATTTCTATTGATATCGCCAGTTACTTCCCATTCCACAGTTGAATTCTGCAGGAATATGACTACAGCAACAAACATGAATAGATGCCACAGAAATGCATTGCTGCATTAATATTCCACAGATACACAGACTTTCTTTAAAATAAGTTCTGTGGAGATTTCTTAAAAACTCCATTATTACTGTTAATGGCTTAATGATACGCACGTCCTCCAAACAACTGTGACAATGGTTGACAATATCTAAATAGATTTTTTTTGTTAGTTTGTGTGTGTGTGTGTGTGTGCATATCTACTTATATATGAGCTAAACTATCAGTGCTGCACGGACTTTATGATTCCTTCTGCTGGAGCTGAAGTGCAAGAGATGTGACTGCACCGAGAGTTGCTGGTCAGTCCTGCAGGTTGGTTGCTCTGACTGGTGTGGTTGGTGCTAGTCCTGAGGCACTAAATAATCAGCAAGTGACCGAGACTGTTCCTCTAATACACAGCTTGCAAACTTGTGCCCATGAGAGTTACTTGTGTTGGCTCTTTGACACCAAAATATGGCCATGTTACTCCCAGTTAAGTTACTTTGCACAGCTGGACCAAGGCCTGTTAACTTCCCTGTGCTTAGTGGTAAGATCCCAGTTTAAGGAAGCTGGTTTCATAAATATCTCATAATAGGGTTTATATCTACATATTGCTTTTGATGCAAAAGATTCAAGCCTAGTAAACTTTGTTACACTCATGTGCCGTATTTGTCTGTATCCTAAATAGAGCAATGATAAATTAGTTTTTGTTTCAAAGCAGCAAAAAGTAAGTTTAGATGATTTACCTTGAAGGAAATATAAACATTTCCATGCAAATGGGATTATCCTGGGACTCGTTTGAAAAGGATATATGAATGTTTACTTCTGTGAATGTTGAAGATATCTAACCTAACAAAATGTGGAGATTCAGTGATTCTGACAGGCACAGACTGTTCCTTAGAGATCTTGCAAAAGATCTCTGTGTTTCTCTGTGTCAGAGTTGCTAAGTATAATTTCTTAGCGAACTCCAACACTTGCTGCATTGCTTCACATTAACTCTAATCATATTTTGAATTGTTTTATATCTTCTGCATCATTTTGTTGTATATTTCAGGCACTTGGAAGTAAATCAGGACCCCCCCAAAAAAAAAGAAAGAAAAAAGGGATGAAGCATTTTATTATCTGAAAAGTTGTAGCTACTTATATTTTTAAGTGCTAAAATTAAATGGAGAATTCAGACAAGGGCGTTCATATCATGAGAGTTTTTGTGCACTTCTGCTACGTTTACGGACCTTTCTTTAGATCTGTCCTTCTGTCTTTATGCATCCTAAAGCAAAGTAGAATAGGTAGAAATTCAGTGAAGACTTCCTACTGGTTATCCTTTTTGTCCTCTACAACTATGCATACTGATATTAAATCTACTGACTCATTTTAGAAGTATTGACAATATTTATCCTCCACCTATCTGTATTATTTCAGGGACAATTTTTTACCACACAGAAGTAGTTGCTGACATATGAAAGCAGAATGAGCTCAAAATGTGGTTAGTTTGAAACATGAAAAGGGAGTAGTCTTTGTATGTAATATTCACATATCAAAAAGTTTGGAATGTGTAAGTCGCTTCTTGTGTAACTTCAGTATTTTATGTAGATACCAAGTATAATTTTCTGTGTAAATGAGGAAAATACACCTATTGGCAGTCTCAGGCTATTTTCAGATAATTGGAAATCCATTCCAACTTAGATAATTTCAATTACTTGTTAATATTGCATTAATATTTGGAGGGCAGAACAAGTATAAGGGCAAGTACGTTTATCTCTGGCTTCTTTATTATTACTGTCTTTTGTCTAATATAAAATATCTATTGACAAAGGGAAGGTATGTTTCAGAAAATGAGAATAGTTTATACTGCATTTGTCTTAAAGGAAATGAACATCAATCTCTGCTATCAGGTTTTTCATATGTTTGTGTCCACATCGTGTATACCATACAATTACTGACATTTGTGATTGCTACCTGTACTGGCAGTGTCGATAGAAAGGTATAAAAATGAATGAACTTAGAGTTCATTCAAGTCTGCCCCGTTCAGGTTTAAGGCACGTTGGCAAGATGCTGTGGGTAAACTTGCAGAGAGGTGAATAAACTGTTGTATCTGTCTAATGAGAAGGAAAATAATAGGCTAGAAGATACTTGCTTTAGAGTAGTCACTCAAGGCAATTTTTAGACAATGAGGTACAGGCGTGCTGTCTTTCTGGGAGGATCTTTTCACAGAAATATGGACCCATGATCAAGTAATCTTATGCGCAGTGAATTAAATTTTCTCCTCTATGTGTGGGTGTTGATCTGTGCACTTTCATTAGGTAATCTGGATTCTCCATCACCTTTTAACCTATTTGATATTTCCAGGCACCTGGAATCTTGGGTGTAGGAGGACGAATCTTACCCAAGTTAAACTTCTAATGGGAAATGTACCAAGACCAGGGAAATGTAGCCTAATTAAAGACAAAGATTTACAGCCAAGGAAAGTCTTTAGATAGAACAGCAGCTGAAATTGATCCTCTCACATAGCTGACTCCCCGCTTTGGCACAGGTACATAAGACAGAAAATAGGATTTGTGGAATACTGCCACTACACCATGGATTTGGTGAATTTAACACAAAGTGTATCTAAGTTTTTGCAAATGGAATTAGGGTATAATTTTAGATGGAGACAGTTGCTCTTCAAAGCCTTTCTATATTCTAAGAAAATATTTTGGCCCTAAGTGTTTTCACAAGTATATGCTGAGTGAAGACACAGCTTAGGTGGTACAGAAATCTTTATTGGTGGAATGATTCCCACCATCTTTGTAAAGCAATTTAGCAGTTTAGCTGAAGCCAACCTCTAAATTGTTGGCAAGACCAAAATTACTATTCTTTACCTTTACAGGAACTATACACAGGCTATATGATAAACAAATAAACAAAAGGTAGTTGAACAGGTAGTGAACACTTTTAATAATGTTTCAAAAAAGAGTAAGAAAATATTAAAAAACAAAAGAAAAACAGTAAAAAAATTAAAAAACAAAAAATAGTAAATGGTAGTTTCTACTCAAGGAGACATGAGAAGGGAGACAAAAACACATAAATGAATGCACAGGATATACTTCATGCAAATACTGCTGCAGTGAAAGCTGCTGACAGCGTATATTTATATAAAAATTGCATCACAACAAATCCAAATCTCAAAAATACTAATTAGAATTCAAGGAGAATTTACTAATGTTTTTTGGCCTAAAAGCCAATCTGCTTGATTACACCATAAGTTAGGTGGAGAAACATGGAGAGATTTAAGAGTAGCACAGGCCTGAAGAACTGCAAGAAAATGATAGGGAACGCTTTACACAAAAACTTATTTTGTCTTCAGTAGACGTCAGTGAGCAATAAGATGCCAAAAGGTGGTTATATTCACAATTTTTATGAAGAATATATTGAAAACATCAAGGCTCAGAATGTTTCTGATCAAATACTTTCATAAGAAAAAAATATATTGTGTGTGAAATTTTGAGGATCATTTGCATTGTTTAAATGGTGCATTATTTTAGAAAGTAATTATCTTTATATATGAAATTAACACATATTGCCTGTGTTTTTTAACTCCTCCATACAAAGCAGTTGAAAAATAATGTTGTCTCTGATTCTGTGAATTTTTTCCTCATATTACTCGTCAAAAGAAACCCAAAGGTGTATTTATTTTCCTGACACGTTTTTTACTCTCAACCTACTCTCAAAACTTATAATTCAAATTAATTTTTAAACAGAAAAAGTAGAAGATATAGGCACACTTGTGATGGAAAGAACATTACCTGTGACTTCCAACAAGAATGGATGAAAATCTATACAGCAAAGATACTATGACATGGGAGTTTTCATATCATATATGTCCAGTGAAGAGTTTGAAAGCGAGACTCACTTCTACATCTCTTGATCTGTATTCTTTTGCAGTCAATTCTGCGTGGTATTTCAGTGCTGACTACAACAATTAGATGAAGTTGTTATTCCTTAAGGACAAGCCTGTGATGGATGTTTAGCTGTGTTAATGCAGTGGTCCTAAATGAGAAGCAACAGTATCATGTGGTCAGTGCAGGCTGATAAAAAAAAGTTTATTTGTCAGCAAGTAGCTTTTGGAGCATGTAGTGGTCAACCATATTTACCTCGGTATAACCTATATTTGGCAAATATTTCTTTAACAACTTCTATGAGTAAGTTGCTTGTTATAACTCAGTTTTCTCAGGAGCCGAAATGGGCATGAAGTCTGCTTTGGGACTGTGCTTAAACTGTGGCCACCGCTTACCGCTGCCGTGTGCGTGCACATGGTCACAGCTGCTTTCTGCTTCTCCAGTGCTGGGAGGGAATGCTGCGGCTGTGGTTACCTTATTTTTGTGTGTCATTGCTGGCAAAATGTTTTATGACTTTTTTTTTTTCTATAAAAACAACAAAGGCAAGCTTAGAGATGTAGCAAAACATGACTCTACATGTAATGTGCCTTATGTAAAATAAATTCAGTTAATTCAGACAGTGGCCCTGAATTGTCTTTAATTCATGGGCCAAATAGTAAGGAAGTAATGTGTGGGCAATGTTCTGCTGCTGGCTGAAATTTTATTTTATTTTTTTATATATGCTGGCATGAAGCATGCAAGAAGATCTTACAGGCTGCCAGACTGGGAATTACTATCTAATGATTATAACAGATTTCAGAAACAGTACATCTGGTGCTTCTTCTTACTATTTGCTACGGCCTTTGGTATGACTTTAAGCAGATCTTTCCCTACTCTCTGTCTTAATTCCCCTACCATCTATTTTACAAAGAACTTAATTCATACTGATCTTTGCCTAAATTCCAATTATTTTTATGCCCTGGTTTACTATGAGTATGCATTTTATAAGTAAGGTATATTTCATAAAATTATTTGAATGCCTATCTTTTGTTTTGTGCTATGTCAGTCACATGCTCTCTTCAAATCTGAACATGGTTGATTGTCTCCTATACCTTAAATGATTCTTCTGTCTGACTTAATCAAAAAGAGTTGTTTCAATTATGATTAGAACTCCTTCATTTTCTCTAATAGGATCATTTTTAAGATTGGAAAAGCTGTTAGTCCCTCTCTCCTGCAATCAAACAACCTTTATCTGCCATTTGGTAGTAGTAAGTAGTATAAGCAGTAGTTTTCTTTATGCCTGGAATTTATCCAGCCTCCTTTGGTAGAAGAAAGGGAATTTTATCCCTTTCCTCTGTTTTGTGTTTCATTTTTACTGAATAAATGGGTGGGAGATACCACAGAATGAGACGTAATAATGCTTGAACTTCATCTTTTGTGTTTCCAAGTATCTCAATTATTTCTTCTGTTCTAGTAAAATTAGACAGTGTACTCAGGTTTTCATAATACCCTCATATAGACTGGCAAATAAAGCACAGATTTTTTTTTTCTATTTCAAAGTGATAAGATCATCAGAAACTCAGTGAAGAGACTTTGCAAGGGGGTTAAGAACATTTTCCTGACTGTTTCTTCATAAAGATAAAAGCAACACCCTTTTTTTTTCATTTGGCTGTGGGTGGCCAATTATGAAGACCTGTCTTTGGATGAAAGGAATAGGGAGAGTGAGGCACCTGCCTACTTGAAGCCACTTCTTACAGAAATAGTTTGCACTGTGTGGATCCTTAGCCCCCTGCTAGCTGCTCCCTAGCATCTAAGTTTCAGCCAGTATGCAGAGTGCTGGTGCTCCCGAGTCCAGACATTTCCATCTACCTAAATACCAGCAAAATTCCCTAGCTTCAGTATGAGGAATAGACTCAAAGGTGTTCTCAGCCCTGCAAGAACTGAACATGGACAAGAACGTAGCTGGAAAGAGACCCTAACTAGCTATATATCTCAATGTCCAGTGTCTAATCAACTCAGGATGCTGTAATTAGGATAACTTGGAACAAGGATTTGAAGTCAAATTTTCCACATCTAATGTGGAAGGTCCTAATCACAAGGCTGCTCAGAAATGAGGTAGCACTCCCTTTGTATTTCCTGTGAAAGCTGTCAAATGCTGTATTAAATAATTGAGTGTATACTAGGAAAAGGATAAGGGAAAAGAAGGAAGGACATTCTACGAGGACACAGGGAAGAATTCCAAGTGCCTGCTCCAAAGAATGCTTAACTATTTATATGAAACTCAGGTCTTTTCACAGGGAGACCTTTAAGTTTCACCTAATAACTGTCGCATAAACATATTAGTTTTTGGGACACTTGCACAAGAGATGATACGTTGCCAGTGCCACCTCATACCCTCTGATGGCTTGCTTGGCGAGTCACTTCCTTCTGACAAAATAGCTGGTGAAAAATAAGTCTTTTCATATTACCCATTTAAGCTGGAAATGATTCCTCCCTACCCGCTTCTCACAACCAAGTGCGGTGTTATTCCAGTATTGCTTGGAGGAGCAGCAGGAGCTGGAATCTGGTAAAGATGGCAGAGATCACGACTAATTTCCTTGCTCTAATTTAGATTTAGTTGCAGCCGCTTTTTGTGGAACTCGCACTCCCAGTGAGTAATCAGAGGAAGACAGTTTACCTTTGAGTTTATACCGGGGTGGCTTACGCTAAGTAAATGCTAGGTGTGCAGAGCATCATCTAATTGTCTAGTTCTCCCCACAGGGGTCTGTCCCTGTTAGGCAAACGCTGCGCTAGCCCAGCGTTGGCTTGAACCTAACCTAGGTAATAAGTGCACATGAAATTTAGTAGCTCAGCAGAACCCAAAGCTTTTGACAATCAAATGGTTAACCCTTTCACAGATCTGTTTCTTGGGAATTGAATAAATGAGGGTATTGTAATGTAAAGAACATTTGTTGGCTGAAGGCCACCATGAGGGAGATTAGTGGGGGGTATTAAAGATGAAATTATAAAGTCTCAGTGAAAGAGATTCAGTTGAATTCAATGATAAATGACAGTGAAAGGAAGAGAGGGATATTTCTGAGATGAGCTGTATTTCCCTAAAGAAAAATACTTGTGAGATCAGATTTTTAAAGAAGAAGTATTCCTTTTTTTTATTATTATTGAAAAGGTTAGATTATATCATTTTTGAGAGCTCTGTTCTACTGAATGTAATAAAAATTGACATGAAGTGTTTTAAGTTTGTTGATAATTCCATACTATTCTGACCCACTTTATCTGAATATCTTAAAATTCAATTTCACTTGTAGAAGGTATTCTCATATTATCCTGCTATATAGGCTACAAAAGGCTGGTAAATCCATAGATGTTCACGACCACTCATGCAGAAATGAAATATTTAACTACAAGGGTATCTTGTATTTCAGAAGTTATTTGCTGACACTTCATTCTCTTATCCTTGTAGCCCATACAAAATGATTTGCACATAGGAAATATAAGTAAATGCTTTACAAATTGACTTTTTGAATATTTTGTGACTACTACTAATAGATTTTATTAAGTACTTTCTTCTCAGAAATGTTTCAAATGTTGTTTTTTTATCATTTAAAAGCACATTGCATGTATTAATCCTCTTAAAGGCTTCCTTAGCTTTCCTCAACAAAAACAATAAGAGGATAGGGGTGTACATTCTCATAACAAGACACATGAAAGATGATGTGTATTAATTATGCTTATTAATTTAAAATTTTGTTAAAAGAAAGATTAATTATAATGCTTTTATTATAGGAAAAAAATCCCTCCATATTTTAACTAAGTCTAAATAGATAGAAGTCACTGTTTTTTCCTTAGAGTGGTTATTAATATAGAAATCTAACTAATCTTCCTCCTTTAACATTTAGAACAAATTGCAGTGCACATTTCATCGAGTAAAAATGCAGCCTCATGTCATTCTAAATCACATTAAGAATCAGTTGAAGTTGGGGAGGTGGATGTCGAACTGTCAGATTTTAGAAAGAGTGGAAAAACTTGAGATCAGATTTTCAGCCTACAGATTCAGATGGAAGAATTTAATCAGCCACTTTCCGTGTGCTTCACTGACTATCAGAAGTTCTGTCTGTCACATACAGATGTGGATGTGAATGTTTGATGTGTGTTTCCTAGCTCTACCTAATTGGATAACTACAGAACTGGTATTAGAATAGACAGTTAGTAGTCAGGCCTGTAAACTGGACAACAGCCAGGTCTGGAACTGTAAAATGCATCTTTTCAGTGCACCTTCTTTGTCAAAAAATGTAACAATGAATTTGCCTTTTTGCACTAGGTTTTATGAAATGATTTCTATCACAGAAACTATTGTTTTCGTTTAATTGGAAGAATAACTACAATTCCAATGCATTAATGAAGTCTTTATTTTCATAATATGGGCCCTGGAATTAAAGGAGAAGAGAATGATCCTTAACAAATGCAGAGAATTTGCCTATGAACAATCTCATCCCCAGAATTACTGCTTTGTGTCAGGACAGATTCCCATCCATACTACCTGGTAACCCGCAGGGAATCCCAAAGTGTTACTAGCTACTTTCATGGATAGGAATGAAAAAATCACAAATGTAAGTACTGTAAAACACTCTCCGAGTGCTGTGTCTGCCTCCCATGCTGTGCAAAGGCTCTCACCCCGCCCAGCCTGGGAAACAGACTGTCCTTTATTATATGTGCAATAGCATTAGCATCATCGTGCTCTTTTTCTCACTGTTGCCTACTACAGGACATGTAGAAAAAAAGATTCATGATTGGAGCAGACACTGTTCAGCAGGATTCAAGCACTGACAGAGCAGGTTGAATAGTAACGCACGTTTCAAACATTATATTGTAAAATTCCTGTAACACATCTGGTCAGTGCTATTGCTATAACTCATAGCCTGACTCCGCTGGGCACACTGTTTTGCCTCAGTTCAGTTATTCAGATTTAAATAGAGCCTAGGCAGAGTGGGAAGGCAATGAGATTTCGAATAATTTGCTGGAGGGCTTAAAATATCTTAGTAAAACAAGACTACCTAGAAAAAAAAAAGAAAAAAAAAAATCTCCTGGGTGGCACATTCATGGCTTCATGACTAATTTGAGATGGCATAATTTTAGAGATACTAAGGAATCCTATGACGAGGACAGAGCTACTGCATCTTAAGATTTCAACCTCCTGTCGTAATGTGAGGGTATAAGGACTCTAGAAAGGGCACAATACTTGTCATTTAAATTAAAAGTGCCAGGATGGTTGTCCATGAGTTGGGTTAATGCAGCTTTGTTGAGGACCTGGAAAGGCAACATGTCTTGTTTTGTTTCAGATGTTCCAGAAACCCATACTTCCCTTGACTCATCACTGGAGCACTGCAGAATCCTTATGGAATTGCGCTTTAAATCAAGGAATGTTAGGAATGTGTTTTTTTGTGTTTCTTCATTTTTTATATAATATAACATTAATTGACTTTCTTATAGTTGCTTTGGGAAAAGTATCTAAAAATATATATTTTTCAAGTACAAAATAACAAAAGAACGTATTTTAAGGGAGGTGAGGCCCCCAAATTAACATATTAAAGGTGAATATATTGAAGGAAGAGAATGTAATGTGGCTATAAGGTTATGTCCCCATTTTTAGTGCACTTTCACAAGGCATGTACCCTGGATCATGTACAGTGGCGTGGCTGTCTTGCTGTGATACCACAGCCTCACACACACCACCCACACACACCTACTGTCATCTGAACTGTGCCTGCATCTTGAATACATTTGTACTTTACTAGTTGTTAAATAAGCAAAAAATATACATATATACATTTATAAATATATATATAATACATACTATATATATGTATATACATTTACTGGAAATCCAAAGTATTCCAGGTTCTTAATCATTTTGAGTGTTCCATATTAAACCAGTGGTCCTACACAGTATGTGTCAGAAATCTCGGTATTGAGAATTTCCAAGATGCAGATATACTTAGATTTCATGAAAATTCAGAATTAAAAATAATATTCAGTAGCATAAAATGCTCCTTCTTTGGCAAATTCTAGGCTTCTTTTGGATTATTACTGATGTTTTAGGAACCAAATGGGTTGAATATTTTGCGTTACCTTCTTATCAACCACCAGAATGTAGCAATGCCAAATGGCTGGGTTTTATAGTCAGCACTTTACGTACATTAAAAAATATTTAATGGCACTCTAATCACACTCAAGAATAGCTTGGATTTAGAAATAATGTTTCAGCCACCAATCACCTGCAACAATGAATAACTTCTGAAAAACACTGCCAGAAATAACAAGAGATTGTGTATACCTTCCTGGAATTATGAACAGATTTCTGACTCGATGGAAATTCAAGTAATGTCGAAAACTGAGCAGAGAAAAGGTGTAGAAGGGCCATATACAAAATAATCCAGAGACACAGTTATATTATTAAGACAGAAATGTTTAAGTTTAGTATGACAAGAAGTGTGAAGAAACTGAGTTGAAGTGTAGCTAGATATGGAGATACTGTCTCCTTGAAATTTTTCACTTTGTGCCAGGAAAAGGTCTTTAGAAAATTTAAGTAAGAAAATGACACAAATATTATAGTATTTGAGTCAAACCAGATTTTAGGATGACATTTTCATGTCTTCTGAAAGTATTAGAAATCTTGAAATTATAAGAAGCAAGTCCATAAAAATAAAGACAGACTATTTATGTGGGATGTAAAAAAAATTAGGCTAATTATTTTTTAAAAGAAAAAGAGCATGACTCTCAGTCGTTCAGGTACAGCCTGAGTATATTTCTGATAGAGAGAGCTCATCAATCATTAAAACTATTTAACACTACCCAAGATAAAATCCTGTTTTCATTACCTGTAATTTTGTTAAGCCTGAAACATCTGCTCTGAAATTTCTCATGCAGACTGAATTTTTGGAAAAAATCAACACCAGTAGAAGCTTCTTCCAAGAACAAGATTGGAAGGAAAAATATAATGACTTACCAAGGGGCACACCAGAAAATTGAAAGAGAGGAACTAAGCCTGGATCTTAGAAGCTGGAGTATAGTATCTCTGTCATAAGGTAACTTTTTTGCCAATCACTATGATATGTATGCTTCATAATTCTCTATAATATATTAAAATGTTGTTTGCCTGGAGAGAAGCACGCGCCAAAGGTATTGTTTTATATTAAAACTCCCCCTCCTCTGCCCCACTTTTTAGATATAAGGTAGCTAGATAAAATATGACTAAGGGGTCCCTACAGTATCTCCTGGTTGTAGTAAGTTGGTAGTTATCGAGACTTGATGACCAAACTCGATGAAGGTTCTTGGAGGTCTTTCCCAACCATAGTGATTTTATGATTCTATGACTCTAAGACCTAACAATATGCTGTCTGGAATGAAATCTATAAATTTAAAATTCTTTATGCAAATTTCATTATTATTGATTACCATGAATAATAACTGTATTTTCAGCTGTACAATTTGGAAAAGCAGAAACTGTCTGAGAACAAAACTGCAGAATAGTTATTAAGGAACATTTTACTTTCCTCAAAAAAAAGTTAGTTACCCCAAGAGATTTCAGTTCGGTAGTCGAAGGAGCCATCCAGAGTTTATTGCTAATCCAGTTCAAGAGGAGCCTTGAGTGAGAAACGGAATTTAGCTTCCTCTGCTAGGAGGAAACCTGGATCATGAGTACAGCTTCAGATTTTGGGGCCATTTCCACAAAAATCAGAGAAGTTTAGTTTTATATACAGTATTTAAGATGCATGTAATTCAAATAACGTTCTATAGAGAATCTTCAGTGCATTCATCCTTCCACAAAGAACTTTTTCATAAAAAGCTGTTTCTTTCAAGCTTGAGAGTTCACGCACATGAATAACTTTCACCATAGGAACTCACTGAGGCAGCAAACTCTGAACTTGGTGTCTTTGCAGAAATAACAGGCTCTGGGAACAATATTCTCTTAGCTCCTTCTGAAGCAATTAGCTGGTTGGAATACACCTGGAGCTTATTAAGTCTGGGAGAGACCTTAAAGCTACAGTTCACATTTCACTCCAGTTTGGTAAGAAATCAAATAAAAGAGAGTGATTTAAAATGTCAGGTAATGCTTATTCCATATTTCTGGCAAACTATTCTATAGAAGGTGCTTGCTTCCTTTGGCATGAGAAACCCTATTTCCAGCCTAGAAAACTTCATATCATATGAATATTTAATTTCCCTTCACTATAACTTGAGAAAATGTACAGTAGGATATTTTAAAGGTTCTTCTCATTTTCAGACTGTCTGATCTATACAGCCACATAAAGGTCTATGGCATCTGTTAAGATTACCTACTTTCAGAGATGACATAGATGTAGCTATGGTCTCTGGCTTGTCAGTAGTCTGAGATGGTTGATTACAGAACCACAGTATAAAGCAATTAAGTGATAATGATACTTGGTGATATACGTTAATTAAAATCACTAAATAAGTGATCCCTGTTTCTCTCTAAATATTCCTCTTTTGACTTTCAGTCTATTTGCAGTTCAAGCATGATTTGGGGAAAATCTAATCAAATCATTAAGGAACTAACTTCTGTGTGGAAAGTTCATGTATATTCTCTACCAATATTTGCAACTCGAAAAAATATTTTGTATCCTTCAGAAAAAAAGGAAAAAAAAAGTGATTGAAGAATACATAGGGCTCTGTCTTTCCTTTAAACCTTGAAAAAGGTTTTGGGGTCATCCATAGTCCTTATGGTCCAAGAAGACAAGAAATGGCAGGAATGTGCACATTTGAGTACCTGTCTTTGAACAGAGAGATTTCATATAGTCATCTCACCGAGGAAGTCCTTGTCATATTTGATCATCAAAATCACAGAGATGTGAATGAAATAAACTTGCATGGATCTGAGACAGCCAGAATCATTCAAGTTGGGATCTAGCAGAAGTAGACTCCAGCTTTCTAATAGGAAAGAGCCAAGACCTAAAGAGCTCTAGCCATAATGCATTTCTGGATGAATGTGCCAAATCAGTGTGGCTGGTTTCATTAGCTTGTAATGGCTGGAACAATAGATCAACCCCTTCTTGGAAGATAACATAGAATTGACCAGCTTTTCTCTCTTGTTCCATAGCTTGCTTTGTAGTTGGCAAGGAGAGGTTTTACTTTTTCAAAGTCTAGTAATTTTTTGTTGGTGGTCTAAAGGCTTTACCTAAAGTCCTACTGATGATCTGTGAAATGGAAAATAATGCACAATCAAGTAGCCAAGGACATATAGATATATATGAAACTGGAGTAGGTAGCCTTCCATCTGGCATTCCCTAACATCTGAATCCTCGCCAAAGCAGATTCAACTTTAATGTTTTTGAACATATTTTAAATAGATGTAATATAAATGATATTCCCTTAAATTGGCACTTCTCCTGGGACTTGGATGCCTTAGAGGTTTTTTAATAACTTAGAGCCATTATATGAATGTAATGGAAAGGTGCCTATTGTTCTTCCACTGGCCAAAGAGGATTTACCTTAATAAGAATACCTTTTTGGCACTCTCCAAAAAAATGAGAATATTTGAACAGCATTGTTTTAATCCTAAATAGCCAGTCAGATTGGGCAAGCACAGTCAAAATGACAGCTCACAGACTACTGTGTAGTACATACTCTGCAATATATAATTTGTGTGAAAATACCACTCTAGTTTGAAAACCTTTGCTCTTGTACGAGTAACTCTCCCAAGGCTGGAAAGGGATTTCCCAAGCACCCTTGGGAGAAAATGCTGCATCAGCTTAGGAGCATTGGAGAGAGTGAGGAAATGGGTCTCAAAGAAAAGAGAGGTTATCCCCAGAGCCTGGACTAACAGTTTGAAGAGTGGCATCAGGCTTGTATATAAATGTTTTCTGTCCTCAACTCTTTATTTGATGTTTCAATAAGTAGATGAACATCTGCATATTACAACAGAAAAGTGTGAATACAAGAGGTCCACAAATTCATCATTGCTTTGTGGAAAGTTTATATTTCTGGAGGATTCTGTATTTCATAATTGACAGAAAAAGTGAGAGCCTTCATGTTCGACATTTAACTTTAACAACTGTATATATTTGCATTTACAACTTTGAAAGGAACTGTTCCTTTTAGAAGTGTTCAACCGTTCAACAACTTGTTTGTTCAACAAACAAATTATGAATGAAAGAACTTCAACTTTAAACATACCAATAAATAAATACTGCCTATGTCTCTTTCCTGTGTATTAGCTTTTCTGGAGATCTTCTCCCTCACTTTTCCAGTTTATTCCTATTTTTAAAGAGACTTTAGCAGACAAGAGGAAAGCAGTTTAGACCCAATGCCTGTGAAAGCTGTTTCATTCAGTAAGGATGTGGTTTACGCTTTGAAGATTATTGCTTTAACTTTAGCCGCTTCATGCAATGTTTTGTAGCTATCTTGAAGCAACATGTAAAGAATTAAATTATTTTAGCACTTACACTAGTGTTGGTTTTATATCTAGAGTGTCTGCAGCAGAACCAACAGATTTTTCATCAATCTTAAGCTTTGATGCTTCCAGAAGATGCTCTTCAGGCAAGTCATTGCACTGCAATTAGGTCTGCTTGAGTGGAATCCTGTGAAGGTCCATTCCTTTAAAAAAAACTTATAGGGTGCCTAACATTTTCAGGTCTTAAATATTTTCAGATCTTTAAAGCAACTGGTCAGTTGTTGTGGGTGTCTATCATGCCAGCCACATCCCTGTCTTTACCACAACCATGGTCCTGGTGGTGCCAAACAGACCAACATTTAAATACGTGGAGATTTCAGAAATTAAATATTTTTTTTTTTACCTCTTGCATTTAATCATGTAGGTAAGCTCAAAGCATACCTACCATACAATTCCCTGAATGAAGATTCCTACAAGCACTCAGGTTTGGCTCCCAGTACTTCCACCTGCTGCACCCCAGGAGCACTTTCCAAAGAAGAGAGAGACTGAAGAATTTAAATCCTGGAGGTGAGACTGGAATGTGGGTCTCCTACCTCATAGGGAACCGCTCCATTTGGGTCTACTGGCTGTAATACAATCCTGATCTGGTATGTAATACTTCTGGCTCTGGTTGTGGTAGTGAAGATTAACCTGTCTTGATGAGTTCATATCTCAGACCTTGGTAAGAGCCACTGTCCAGCCAAGAGATGGATGTCCGTCTGCCTGGATGTGCTGATAGATGTCCTTCTTGCTTCCTACTTTGTGTCAGTTTCCTGGCTTCTGTGGCTGCTTCTCTTAAGAGCCTAAGCTTCCCCCTTCAAGGGGAGACAGCAGGAGCCTGTCTGTCTGTCGCAGGGTTGCAGATTCTACTGAGCAGCAGGGTAATTAGGTTCAACATTGCAACAATTTACTTTGAAGTCCATTACGTGGACATAGCCTTATTAGTTTATCTCTGAAAACTGCAGAATGGAATATAGGGATAATTATCAAGAATGGTAGAAAAGACAACCCCAAGAAATAATGTCAGAAAAATTAGGAGGGCTCAAAATGAAGGAACTGACCTTGGTGTAGACAAATAATGACAAACAGTGGAACAAAGGTTGGGCTTTTATTTCGAGCAATGAGACAAAGGATCTGAGAATATTCACCGATAAATAGAAGCGTAATGTCCACAGCAACCCCAACTGTCGAGGTCATGCTAGAGACACATTTTACAAGTCCCAAGCTTCAAGCCTTCTTTGGTAATATCTCAGTAAATAAAACAAAGCCGAACTTCCAGGGTTCCTCACGAACTGTAGCAGCTATTCATCATTCTAACTCTCTACCAGCATTTCTCGGAGCTTTTCTGTCACAGCTCCCAGAATGGCAGGAAATTTCTATATGGAGCTTGTCTTCTCACCTAGCGGTTCCAATTACTTCAGTCTTTGATTACTGCTTTGACAGCATCACTTCTGACTGATCCAGCACTGTGATCAAAATCAGGAAATAACACAAACAATGTATCATTTTTGAACTGGCTATTTGTTTTTTTTTAAAAAAAAGAGTACATGCCAGTTAATTACCATCATCAGTGGTCATAAACCTGAGCGTATTTCACTGTGTTTCTTTCATCTGTAGTCAAGTGTTTCTTCTCAGACACCTGTCACAATAACTGATGCAGCTTCACTGTATCTTCATCATGAGGCAGACTTGCATTTTTAAAACTATTATTAGAAATATTCTGTATATATTAGGATTATTGGATAAGTGGATTTTTATAAATAAATTTGGTCAGAATTTCCTTGAGATTTAATAGACAGTGCTTTTGCATTTTAAACATGAGCAACTTCAGCAACATGCATAAAAGTATTTTTAATGTATTTAAAACTTGGAGTAGAAAAAAAAAAGATTTTAATGAAAAATATAACACTTTCCACCATTACTTTCCTTAATTAACAGTCTGTGTTTTGAGTACAGTCATAACCTTGCTATTTGACACAATTCTTCAGGAACTTTTTAAATTAATAAAATTTATTAACATATTTTTGTCCACTGGGCTGGTAAGACCAATTTCTAGGAGAGTCTGAATAAAACAGTGACAGTGCTGCTGAAATCTATGAAGCCTTAAGACTGAATTTCCCTTTGTTAGAAATCAAAATGTGTCAGAAATCTACTGACTCAGAATAAAATTGCAGGTTACAATTTCACCCTTGGGCTTAATCAAACATGTGGTGTAATATCAAATTTATTGTGTACTTTTGCTTTGAGCTTTGCTGACATTTCAATGCCATCAGCTGTAGAAATGTTGAAAAATGTGATTGTCTTTTTCTGCGTTTGGGTATTGTGCCACAGTTAAACTTGGCTTTAGCAAGTTGCCCATTTTTAAAGCTGATAGAGGCCATTTGTGTATATAAAGAATCTCATATAACTAACAAATTATTACCATGAAGAAGAGCTATGCTACTTTTTCACATCCTAGGATATTGTTTATTTTGAAGTCCACATTTCTTGATTACCATATTTATGAATGCAAAGATAATTTGATGGAACATGATAAAGATATAAATTTGCTGTGTATATTTCTCTTTCACCCATTCGTAATTATGCATTCATAATTATTTTAACTTAAATCCTATATATATATTTTTAATTTTAATCGAACAAATAGAGGAAATAGTTAGAATGTACACATTTTGTACCATATTGCAGATACAACATTTTTTCAAGTAGATAATCTTTCAAGAGTCCAGTATATATGATTTATGAATATGCATGCATATAATGTGTATCTTTTTTGTGTATGTGTATATAAAACATAAAGTAGGATATAGAAACGGTTTTTATTTTTATTTCTACATTGTTCACATAAAAAATAGTATTTGGAAATATGCATATTTGGAATTTGTGACTAGTTTTCTGCTCTTCATGTTTTGTTTTATGCAGGCTTCTCAATGAAGTGAAGAAGTTTTTATAGGGCTCAGAAGAATACCTTCTTCCCTGCATTTAATATAGAAATAAAGTACTTGACAATACCATTCCTTCAAGGATCTCAAAATATTTTATATATACTGGGAATCAGTTTATACATACAGTGATGAAAAAGATATAATTACTGCGCTTTGAAAATGGTAAAGATGTGAGGAAGAAAGGCTAATGGCTGGATCCACAGATTCAGATGACTAACTTCTGCTCTAAACAGACGAGTTGAAAGCCCTCTTAGGTCACAAGATCTCCGTATAGAAGTCACTGCAACAACAGCCCTGTAGTCCTTGCAATGTGTTCCCACTGCTGCTGGATGAGAAGAGACAGTGGTTGGAGATCCTTACCTTACTGTTGCCTCTTGACCCTTTGCTGTGAAACTATATTCCCATCTGCATTCTAACCATGGCATCCCGTTGAAAGAAGTTGCTACCAGCTGAGTTACTTAGGTACCTGTCTGACTGCTTTCAGGTGTGCCTAGAAGTGCTCAAGGCTGAACTAGAGGACACCCATCTGCTGCAATATCACAACTGAGCGGATGTATGATCCAGGATAGTGTTAATGTAGAACTGATACAAGATTTGTGTAAGCTTACCAGAAGTTTATTCCATAATTGAGAAAATGCAATCTTCTGAAAAACAGCAATAGAACTAAAACTGTGTTTTCTTCATATTTTGTTACTGATGCTTTTTAAGAAATCAAATACTTTATTTTTTGATAACTATGAAGTCTATATGAATTGCTACTTATTCAGAGCTATGTGATTACCTTTTAACACAAGTACAACTCAAAAGATCATTACACTCTGATTAGTGCTTATTATTATTTGTTTCTCTGCTCCTATTTTTCTGCAGAAAATAGCAGCACCATCATCTGCTGCCTACAGAGAATGCTGAGAAGCATATGAAACAAAATGAGCTTTAAGTGACATTCACACTTCCTAATCTGAGCTACTTGAAATTATTTCATAATCTTACAAGAGAAGCATTAACAGCTGATTGAGATGACAAATGCTGCAGGTAACAGCAACAACACTCAATTACTGCTGCAGGTCTAGTTGGGATCCTTCAAATTCTAAGCCAGATGTTAAACACACTCTAAATGGTTGACTAAATTCTGACCTGCACTTGGCAGTCCTCCTAAACATGAAGTGACTTTCTAGCAGAGACTATTGAAAGCTATCACACTATCTAAATGTCTGTTCAAATTCTGTATTATCCATTAAGGGAATAGAAGATCTCACTGTGGCAGTTACTGAGCCAACTGTTATACTGCTTACTTTTCTTTCACCATTCTGCATAAAAATCAGTCTCAATCTCACTGTCCAATGTAATGTTTTTTTTTTTTTTCAATTTCAAACTTCTTCTTTCTATTTAGTGTTGCCTGTTGTAATCTTATATCTTGTTTTTATTTTTTTTTCCAGGTAGTCTAAAGCCATATCTATGAGGTTCAAAGATCAGATCCATATTGTTCTAGATTGGAGGTCCCTCTTGATAACTAGACTGCAGCAGATCTCTGTTTTTTCATCAGGTACTTATGGAGAGACCAATGTAATTTATGCAGTTCTAACACGCCACTTTTAACTTCTTGTTACATACAAGTTACATAGTTGCAGGGCTTTCCTGCACTATGAATGTCCCATCCCCTCAGCAAGTATCTCTATGCAAGGTCTCTGCCTGTCACTGCTATTTAGAACCACAGTGACTCCTGTGTCATTATACTACAGCAAGGTAATATTAATAGGAGGAAGTTTTCAAGAAGTGAAGCTCTGGGTAAGAAGAGAGGTGAATGTGTTGTCACATCAGGCAATATTCTAGTGTTTGTTCTGTGAGCAACCAGAGAGTCCATCTAGGCCCATGATTTGAAAATTGATGTTGACCCTGGTCCTCGGCTCAACAGTACACAGGAACTCGTCTAGCTGCCTTCAGGCCGCAGCAGATGTTCAGGTCAGCTGCATTGGGTCATGCTTACTTTTGGCTTCTCATTCCCGAGAGTGGGGATGATTCATTTTAAATTCCAGGATGTTATCTTCATGGTCTTGTACCATTATCTACTACCATTTATTTAGAGGAAGGGTGTCCACTTCAGGGACATCAGGCGTTCATTTTTTTTCCTACATTAAAATAAAAGGTATTAATGTAAAAGTTATTGCAAGCAGGACTCTAGCAGGCTTTAGTTTTTTAATTTCGTTTTGCAATTCACACAGGAAGCTTAGAATGAGCGAGTAGCCATAATGTACCTAATTTGAAACCTGATGCTAGAACAACAAAGCAAACAATTCCATTAAATCTGAAAAAAAGAAAAAGGGCAGTCAAAATGGAAAAACATGAATTAACTCAAAAAAGGCATAAAAAGCATAAAACTATTTTCAAATATATTAAAAACAAGAAAGTTTATGGAGACATTAGATAATCAGGGCAGGCAAAAAAAAAGTGGGAAGATAAAGTTGTAGCTGAAACTACAAACATTTTTTGTCTTACTGTTTGTTGTTGGGAAACTTTGGTCCCATGTCAGAATCTTTTCTAAGGGGCTCTTACAACAGAGCAATCTGTTTTAAATTGAAGGTTTTACAAAAGAGTTAGTGGAAAGAAGACACAAAATGAAGAGCAAAAAATAAATTGGCATCTATGAAATAATTTTAAAGCAATTTAAGTAGTATGAGGCATCTAAGCAATTTATTATATGTTTAGATGTAAGCTTTGGCTTTAAATGGCTTTGGTGTCTGAAGAATGGGAAGTATGAAACCGAGACTGATCTTTCAAAAAATTATTTCAAGAGGCCAAGGAAATGACTTGTTCCTATTTGAACTGGCCAAATAAGAGTAGATTATAAGAGTAGAATAAACACAAAAATTAATATGATATAATGAGAAAAGAGAAGCAAAATGGATTTTTTTTTTTTTTTTTAGGCAAGTCACATCTTACAAAGTGACTGTGGGTTCCTGGCCAAGTCAGCAGGCACAAGGATAACAGTAATTCATCTGACAAAGTTTCCTGGAAATTCCCAAAGGTTTTTACAGTGGTCCTTACCGAAGTCCTCAAAGGCAGACTAAGCTGCCATTGAGTAAGAGACAAGGTCTCTGAGTAGATGAATAATTGCTCAAAATGCAAAGAAGAAATGATAAGATTACATAGTCAATTTTCTCAATTGAGGGAGGCTACTAGTAGAGCCCTACAATAGTGTATGTTAGATCTGTGCTTTTCAACATAGTGAAAAGACGTATTAAGGGTGAGATAGTGATTGATGCCTGTTAATATTATAAAATTATGCAAGACAAGAGAGATGAGCACTGACTGAGAACAGTTGCAGAATAAAATACTTGTTAATAAAAAAAAATCAAATATAAATAAATGTTAAATGATATCCACAGGGAACAGCAACCTCAGCTATAATTATATATAAAACCTAACATACACATTCTATCACTGAGGAATGAGATCTTCAAATTATTAATAGCAGATAAGTATAGATAAGTGTAAATAGTAGATAAGTATAATTTCCTAAACAATTAGGAAACTGCCAACTCAACCAAGAAAGTTTCAGTGTGCCCATATCTTGAACACTGTGTAGACTTTAACCCCACTTCTTCCCCAAGTCAAAAGGATACAGAGAAGACAACAAAGCATGGTCAAAATTATGAAAATAGTATCAATATAATCCTTGATTAAGCACTGTAAGAGTTTTCAGTCTCGCAAAAGAGACATCCGAAGGGGGATTTCACGGTGTTTTATAAATTTGTCAAGGTTATAGAAGAGGTAAATATGGAATGACTGTGCACTGTCTTTTGTTGAGAGAAGTTGACTATATTAGCTGAAATTAAAATATGACAAGTTCAAAACAGAAAACATTTAATTCCTTATGCAATCCATAACTTAACTTGCTACAGGGCATGTGTATATGTGGGCTTGAAAAATAACTGGGAAAAAATCCATGAAACACTCAGAAAGGAATGGAATCCTATTAAATAAGAAAAATTATTTAGTTTGGGAAGTTCTTGAACTGCCAGTCTCAGTGGCCTGAAAGAATAGACCCAGGAAATATAATTGTTCTTCCATAGGCATCTGTTGCTGGCTAATGTTAAAGACAAGATAATGAGCGAGTTGGAACATGGTCTTACGTGTTACAGAGATGAGTGTTTTATTGTATTCTCTGTGTATTTTTTTTATGTACCATTAAGCAAGCATTCCTCTTTCATTATTTATTCCTAGAAAGAGAATTAACCATTGCTTTATTCTACTTCATGTAGTATTGGCTGTATTTTTCTTGGTCGACCAGTTTAATTTATTAAGATATTCAAAAATACCTCTATTTTCATGCTACTGATGGAGTACAGGACATTGTGACTGTAGCTGTGAAGAATAGCAGCATTTTATTTTTGAGGGGTGCATTGTAGAAGCATTATAGTGCTATTAATAATTAGCTTTTGTTATGCTAAGCTCTTGCTCAACCCGCTTGGATTTGCGGAGGCAGAGCATCTCTAAGCCTTGCTCCATTTTAAGGATTGCACTAGCCACACAGATTAGGATTTAATAATCAAGTGGTACATGATACATAGGTTTTATCTATGCGGCCAAGTTGATCACTCTCTGTTTTGCTCCAGCCTGAACTGAAAGCTCTGTTTCCTTTGGCAGAGACGCTGAGGCATAAATTAGAGAAAAATTTATGCAAGGCTCAACACACGGCTTCCAGTAAGGCCATGGAAGCTGGCTGCCCCGCTTTGGGCTGGAGACCACATGGCATTTTCCACTGTGGTTTCCAGAAAGAAGACAGACCCTGAGAACTTTGATTTTCTGTGTTGCTGTGTTCCCTAAGAAGCAACAGAACAAGGAGCTTAAAGTCAACAAAAGTCACCACACGCTTCCTCCTGGACAGCTTCCTAACAGCACCTTAACTGCCCTTTGCACTTCCAAGAATCAGATCTATTTCCCAGCATATTTCATATTTCACATAGTACACAAATGAATTAATCTTCACAATGTTCCTATGCAGAAGATACACACTGCCCTTAAATAAAAGATTCTAAGACAACAGAAGCCAGGCAGTGACTGGAAAGCATCTGAAATGATGTTGTGGCAAGGATTAGAATTGAGGAATTCTTTTCATTCCTGGTATTGTGTTGAGGTCATCTGGCTCTCTGATCCAGTTTAGAAATGAAATGAACTATTAAAATCTGGATATATTTCCCCATTAAATTAAAAACATTTACAGGACCAGATTTGTGCATAAAGCACAGCATCTCTCAAGTGATAAAAGTGATAACCAGGATTTGTTTTCATTATACTCTGGACTATGTATAACCTGCTGTCTCTATGTCTTTAGCTTTCAGTTTACTTTGTTACACAATTATCGCATCTACTTAAAGGTTAGCTGAAGTAAAATTATATTTTGTTGGAGGTGAGATGTAAACAAATGTTTGTCCTTGTCCTGCCATTTTTCTTAGATCTTCTGCAGAACTGGGTTGCAATATGTCAGTATTTATAAAAGGAGATTAGATTTTAGAATCTGTATTGTATTATCCATAAACATGTCAATGTACATGCAAACCTGGGTTAATAACCCTCATGTCTCATGAAAAAACAGTTATGGTGTATTTTCTCAGTTATACACATTATAAACGTGTGTGTTTACAGTTGCACACATGAATATTTATTTACAGTGCTCACTTTCGTTACTGCTTCCTCATCTTTTACTTACTTTGAAAATAATCAACCTTGTTGCATAGTACAACAGTTGTTAAAATCTAACTCCCAAATATAAATTACTGAATACTTTGAGCTTAGCTCACTGAGCAAACTGACTTTTTACTTTGAACAGACAGTGTAGATGGATACAAATGTAGTCTTTCTGCATTTACATAGGGTTGGTGTTATTAGGAATACCCACATGAGAAAAGGTTACAGAAATGTTCCTTGTAAGAGGGTGAACCAGATAACATATATTGTAAAATAGTGCACTTTATGCTGTAGCTCTCTGAAACATGTTTAGAAAAGCTGGTACTTTGATGAGAAGATCAACTGCACAATATTCTCCCCACATTCTCCTCAGGAGCCTCAGTTCAAACTAACATTCACTAACATAAGGATGCAATGTATATGTCAAGAGAAATAAACACACATTAAACCAGAGATTCTTTTCCCTCAGTCTAAGCACTGAAAGCATAGGCAACAAAAATCCTGGGAAAAGGTAGGAGTGCCAACTTTATAGCAACAGTCACATCTCAGATAAAGAAATGCTTTTATCCACAGACTCTAGCATAAAATATTAATAGTTCCATCTATATCACTTTATACCTGAGAAAGAAATGTTGTTCATAAAAGAGTAAAAAAATTAATTTTAAAAAATGCACTATTAAACAAGTATATAGTATTGTAATTAAAAATGTTTACTTGTTTAATCTTGACTAATAGGCAAGAAAATTAGTGATAGAGGGTTGATGATTTTTCTTGAGGCGTATGATCAGAGATTAACATAGGGGAATGTAATATAAAATTTCATCAAAATTCTTGAGCTCCTACATTGGGTCATTAAGTGACCTTATTTTTAATAACTTCATTGACTTAAAATGATCTCCCTGTTTTTCATGTGAGGAAAACTCCAGTTAAATATTGTGTTCATTTGTCCTATTTTCCTAAAATAGCCTGGGAGGAACTGAGCAGTATTGTACTTTCCCTCTGTGTATGTTGGAGGTCAGGCATTTTTGTTAGGCACAGGGCATCTCTGCTTTACATTCCCTCTCTCCGGCACAGCGTCCAGAAGAGGCAGCAGGCTGCTTCTGACAACACCAACCTCGCTGTTCGATATGAAAAGTGAGCTGGTTGTGGTCAAATCTGGGCAGCAAGTTGTCGTTTAGAAAATAGTTCCCAGCTAATGGATAAAGTATTTTTAAGCATGCTGGAATGGTTCCACAGGCGAGCTGTTATAAATGAATAGGTCTTTTGTTGTGAGCCTTGATCTCTTCCCTCCTTCCTCCCTTCTTCCCCCCCTTCTTTTTGTCAGGATGAGTCAATATCTTTCTAATTGGGTGTCCTTTTTGGACTTTTTTTTTCCAGATTTTAGGCATTAAGAAAGTTCAAATCCTTAAACACATAGCCTTCGTGCCCAGAAACCATTTTTCCTTTAACAGGTTTATTGCTTCAAGAGGTATTCATTTCAGAAGGCTCAACAGTATTGTTATGGTTTTCTTTTTTTTTTTTTTTTTTTTGGCTGCACACGGGGAATGTAAAAGAAACTCAGCTGTACTTCAGTGAAACGGCATGACTGTCCCAACAATGAACAAACTGATTTGTTATGTCCTTAACAAGAAGCCAGTCGACTTCTAAATAGTGTTGCGGGATTGTTCAGATAGTGTGGCCCAGTGTGCTTGCAGAGATAACTATCCTGCTATCTCAGTGGTAGCTCTTATTTTGTCATCACATCCTTCCTGACTCTTTGGGGAAAGTGAAAGTGGGTAATGGGATCTCTGCCAATAATACCACAGGTTAGATAGGCCAAACTCTAACACCGAGAGTCAAACAAACCCGAAAATCTGGCAAAGGTGCCTCCTAATGCATCCTCCTGACATGATCCCATTGAAAGTGATTGGCAGGTGTATTTGCTGATTTCCCCAAAATCTTGTCTTGGGCTTTTTAACCAATAATTATGGTTTGGAATTCACTGGTATCTTCCACTCAAGGATCCCAGGTAAAGGAGCATGGATATAGCCTGCCTCAGAAGTCAATACTGTCAATGTTATTTCTCAGATAAGAAGAAGAAAACATGCAAAGATTAAGTGTTTTGCTTGCAGATACAGTGAAAGTTTGTGGTAGATTTTAAAAGAGAACTGAGGTTTCCTTCAACCAGAAAAAAAAAAAAAAGCAATGCAGAAAAAAAATGATAAAATATGCTGCTAGGGCTCAGAATTTGAATGCCCTTACACCATATTGAGCTTGAAGTTTGAGACCTTTTTAGAGATCCCTTGTCACACTAGAGATGGATTTTATCCATTGCTTTGTGAAGAACAGAAAGTCATGATTGAAACGTATAGACCATTAGTGCATAGAGGCAGTCTTTGGAATGAAGCAAGTCCGATGCCTGAGTTAAAGCAGCAGCTGCTCACTACAGAGCAGCATAAGTTCTCCTTGTGTCTAAATATGGAGGGATTCTTCCACACATTTACGGGTTTCTTGCACCTTTCCCTAAAATTCCTGGTGTTGGCCACCCTCTGTGACAGAACCCGCTCTAGGACAGTCTCCAAAGCGATTCTGCATGGCTGTTCTTTGATTCTACCCTCTCACCACATAGGAATTATAGAGCAAGATATAAGCAAACTTAAGTGAAAATGGGTGCCCACGTGCTGTGATACATTTCTCTGTGTTCTTGTCTCTTTCCTCTCTCCCTTCTAATATTACCTATAGAGTACAAATTAGGCTTCTAAATAAAAGTTCTGATATATTTTACTGTAGTAGTAGTCTTTCTCCAATCTTTGCTAATATGCTGTTAAAAAAAGCCTCTTAGATATAATTTGGTGATCTTATTAGATGTTAGATCTTATTGTTCAGCATTTCAGATTGTAAGCATTTCCCCTTCCTACCACATTTCTTCCCTTTTATCTCTGTAAATCATTGCTAGTGGGTGTAAAATGAGAAGTACGAAAACTGAATCAGAAAGCCGCTGGGATGAATGAAGCCTTTTCTTTTTCTCCATGATGGTCAATAATAAAGACAGGTCCTCTGTATTTTTTTCTTGGCTAACTGTTAAGGAAATTCCAGCTTGTCACTGGCAGTACTGTTAGCTGCTTCTTATGTCTTCACCTGAACCAGCTCTCCAAGCCTGCCTGACTCTCCAGCATTTTCCTTCCACCTTTCTTTTTCAGTTCCACAAAACAAAAAGATATTTGAATTTTATGCCACTTCAGATTGATGTATATGATTTCAGGGAATAGAACAAAGGAGAAACTAGATCAGATATTTCACTGGGACTGTACAAATTGGTTGCTACCACTTTGGATTCCACTAGTTTATAGTCTAATATTCTTCAGTTTAGTAGTTCTGCTGTGGAATATGTTATCCAATTTTAACAAGAGGAATCTGCTTAAAAAACAAATCAAAACAAAAAACAGGTAAAATTATTATTTTGTGCATAGAAGCTTATGATCTCTGAATGATTTAAATTTCTTGATATTCAAATGAATATATAATATAGAGTACTATTCCTGCACAGACCTTTTACTTGCAACTCACAGCATAACTAAAAAGCAAAACAAAACAAAAACCCTCTCAGATCCAACCTTGTCTCAGCCAAGCTATTATGCAGATTTTCCACCGGAACCTCCCTTCTCCTAATCCTGTAGCGGCCTCTTCCTTAGGACTCCACTCCTTACCTCATTTATACTTCTGGAGGTGTGACGGAGACATGCCTGTTCCCACACAGGCAACACCCTCATGCAATTATTTGTGTTTAGCCCTGCTCTTAGGCAGATGAACATATTCCTCTCAAGCTGCGTTACATGCAAGAACTTTAAAAGAGCTTTCAAACACCCACATACCTGAAACGTCTGTCATTTTAGTGTGGTTTGTTAAATGTGCTTCTCTTATTGGCTGATGTGAAATGTTTCCACAGGGTTGGAATATCCTAGCAATACATGGTTCCTGTTATTAGCAAATGCCTCAGCTCCACTTCAGCATTTAATCACCCTCAAAAGCCATAAACTGCCTCGTCTGTTTCCCCTCTATGAAAACCGTCTCCTAATCAAACTGGATTAATAAGTTTAAGATACACTAGCCACTTACACATGAATTTTGGTGGGTCATGAGAATGATGACCCAGCTGTACAGGAGAGGTGGACAGTAATGTAAGTTGTAAAGGTCAAATTTATACAAGATGCAGAAAGCAGAAATATGTGGCATTAGCAGAGAAGGCTATCAACAGGCAATCAAGACAATTTAATTTTGTCTTACTATACTTATTTACATTAAAAATGAAAGTGTTTATATTATTCATATTTTTACATTCGTTTAGATCATTTGACAGGCTCTTTTATGATACTACCTACTGCCTATATTTTTACTTCAAGCCTGGAACTCAGAAAGAGTTTTGTATCCCAAACTAGAGTTAAAGGCTTGTTACAGGAAATCTTACTATATTGTTTTTATAGTTCTGTGAAGGAGCTTGCTAAAAAGACTACTGCCATTTTTAAAGTTTAAGATTATGTTTCAACTACCATGTTAAACCACGTTTGAAGAAAATATCCCAAATATGCCCTTATTCTAGGGACTGTAAGCATTCTTTCCAATAGCTGTCCATAAATGTCTAGTGTGTACACCTTACCACTGGTCATAAACCGTAATAGAAATTAAAGTTTTTACTGCTCGTCTCTCTCAGTGTACTAAAACTCAACTATGTGGGCTATCACAAAGCACAATACAAGCAAACCACTTCTGCTTGGCAGAACAAAGTGTGTGTGTTTGTGTTTTGAATCATAAAGTTGAAGGGTAATGAAAATATTTTATGGTAGGATCCTCTCAGTCCTAGTTCAAGAGCTTCAGATTTGTGATGCTATGATACAGGCAGTGCTAATCTAAATATAGTCCTGGCTTGGTACAGTTTTATGCTTGTTAACAATCGGCAATAAAAAGAGGTTGGAGTTTGCTAAATGATGGAAGGCGTAGCCTGTTTGTGAAAGATAAGTGAGACATCATAAACTGAGCAAGTTTATCTCTTCTGATTTTGCACAGAATGTCAGTAGCACAACTTGGCCAATCTTAACAGAGCCATTTTCCCTTTAACTGATCCAGTTACATTATCAATCCCCTAAACTGCACTTGGTACACAGAAAGCTGATTCCTTCTGACAGTGATATTTTATGAGTTTAGCTTTGGATTAATAAATAGACAGAATGTTTTAAAATGCAATCAAAACCCAAAGACAAAATGGAAGACTTGAGCAGAAACCAGCTAGTCATAAATTAATGTACATTAAAAATGTTTTAAATGGTGGCATTGCTTAACAAAGCAAGAAGGCCCAGTTCCATCCTGTTGCTGCCATGATTTCGCCACTTCAACCTGAAAATGCAATTTTCACAAGTTAAAATAGTTCTAGCGTTTATCTTTGTCACCTATCACGCTTAATGAAACTAAGTGACAATTGTATTTCTTTTAGTACATTGATATATTTACGTTTTTTTAAATGCACTCCAGGGCTAAAGTAAATTGTGGAACTTCATTAACTGTTGCATAACAAGAACTTTAGCTTTTGTGCTTTTTGTCTTAAGTAGTATAGGATTGTTTTAACTGTTACTTTGTCTCTTTTAATAAATATTGATTAGGATTAAATGCTTTATAATATATCTTTTGCCATTCATGAGCTCTAGGCATCCACCTTCACAAACGAGGACAGATGTCTAATCTCATGGTCTACTGTAGCCTATCCTTTATATTCTCAGTATAGCTGATTATTGGTGTCTAGAAAGATACTTAGATAAATATTTATGTATATGTATAGAATTCTATTATGTACTTCTCAAGTTCTTCACTTTAATTTATCAGATTTCCAACTGTAATACTTAAAAAAGTATTTTTTTTTTGGATCCTTGATGATCAAGGTAATATGCAAACCACTGGTATTTAAACCATAAAGAAGATCTGAGAGAGAGCAGCTAGTGCATTAGAATTATAAATAATTGCATATATACTGTCTTACTTTTATTTATAGCCATAAAAGAAAATAGCTCAGATCTCAAAATAACTGCTTGTATAAGTTTACATGAGCCTGTTTATAGCTCTTATAATGTAAAACAATATTAAATAAAATTATACTTTAACATTATGACTTGTACAGCATTTTCATTAATACTTTACAACAGCTGAAATAAACCCCGAAAAAGGCAAAGAGAAATGAAGGAATTTGTACCATATAATAGCCTTCCTCACTAAACTATAATGTAACCATTTATTTTAAAGGGAAAACATTTAAAGTCTAATGATTTTACATTCTCTCTCTCTAACTTTCATAAATAGTTATGTGACAGCCATTAATGGAATCATTCAGTGGGCAGTATTACATCCTTTGGGATCCCCAAGTGCCAGTGCCAGGGGGGAATTCTTCTAACCCAATTTGTGTCTTCTGACATTTAAATTTTTTTAGCTGAGGTGTTATTAAATGCATCTACATGTGCATAAATATTTTGTTTCTGTATGACTGGTAGCTTATATTTGCTAATAATTGTCCAAATGCTTATATGGACATATTATGGAACTACTATCTCTGTCGTAATAAAAAACACCAGAATGACCACAAATATAAAATATTTTTCATGACTGCTTATTAAAGTAATACAACTGAATGCATTTTAAAGCTATTGGCTGAAAGTGTGATCACAATGTGAAAGAGTGTAGATAATTTCCTCTTGTGTCCTTTTAGTTATTGCAGCTAGTCCATAGACTGGGGAAAGAGGAAAAAGTCAGGTCTTCCCTAGCTTTCCTTTTGCATCCTGGAGAAAATCTTCCTATATTGAGCACAGACACAGTATTACATTAGACTTAAATCCAAAATTTGCCTTACTTTTATTTACCTAAGGAAGAAACAGAGGCAGAAGATTATTTTTCTTTAATTCTCTCTTTTAGATAAGTAATGGTGCCTTTTTCCAGTTTTATTGACATGAGTTGCCAAGATGCTCATCTGTCAGTATATAATAACAAGTGTTTGTTAATCCAAGTGAAGTTTTGTAATCATGTGATTTTGTAATGCAAAAGAATAATTTTGTCCAATCAAGATAGCTGAGTATGATAACATGTTCCTGTCTGGAAAACAATCAATAGGATAACAAAAAGAAAGAAAAAAAAAAGAAAAAAAAAAACAAGATAATTTAAAAATACTTTTACAACTGACTGAGGTTCATTTTTATATGTTTGCTTTTCTTTTTCTTTTTTTTTTAACAATTGTTCTGATGAGCTCTGTTTTATATGTGCTATCAAAATAAACATTGCAGTTCCAATCCCTATTTATTCTGTTTGTAAAACAGGCTTACTTTAGTATTTTTCATTTTAATATTTTTAACAGGGATTGACTAGATTTTCTTTTTATTTAGCAATATTTTTATATTTTTGTTTTGTAGAATTCTAGATATGATATTTTTACAAAGACCTTAACCCAGGCATTTATATGGTTGTCAAAATGAAAAATCAGGAACAAATATTTAGTTAATTAAAAGTAATCTTAATTATAAATATCATCTAGAACAAATAGAGAAAAAAATGACCTCATGAAATACTGTAAGAAAACTGCAATAGAATTACCGCAGTACCATAATTTCTTTTCTCTATGAATTATACAGGTGTGATGGGAAATGACTGTGCAAGGTAGCAAAGGTATAAGTGAGAGGATGAGTCAAAGACTTCTGTTTTTATATATAGCGACTAATTTTTATCAAAGATTTTACTCTGCATTCAGCATTATGGACTCATAATATGCAAATGCATTCTGCTGTTAATACACATTCACAGCATACAGGCTAGCGGTGCCAAAGGAGCTGTTGCAAGATATGATGTGAATATGTATTAGGAATAATACGCAATATATAACTAAGAGCATTCTGTATTGTGAAACTATAATGCAGAATGCACAATATTTTAATACCCATTCACAGTATATTCTATAACACCTCAAAAGGAGCGATTGCACTGTGTATTGTGAATTCATAGTAAAGATAACAGACACAAAATTAACTAATTTTTTATGGATTCCTGCTCCTGCTTGTGATACCATGATGACATACAACAATATAGCACACAGTCTTATTCTACTGCCTTCTTTATTCAATCTGTAGGATAGATTTGCTTTAGTATTTTTCATTTTAAAATTTTGGGAAGGATTAACTAGGTTTCCTTTGGAAATATTTGAAAATATGGAAATATTTTTATTTTTGTGGGATTCCAAATATGGTATTTTACAAAATTCATTTCATATTGCCAGTTAGTTTGATATTGCGGAGAAATAGTAATATAAATTTCACGGATACTCACAGTTGCTAAGAATGTGTATAAAATACTAATGTAGAGTAATACTAGATCTAGGTACTGCTGCAGAAGTAAAAGGTGCCCTGTTAACCTGAAAAGCAAGAGAAATAGTTTTCATTTATTTACTATATGACCTCTGGGATTATTATAACTAAACGGATTAGCCAAATTAAGAAGAATTTACTACATCTCTGTATAGTTCATGTTACATATTTGTATTCAGTTAGCTGCATATTTTTTATCAATATTGCCTTAAATCTCCAGTCCTATTGATTAGAAAATGTTGTTACCCATCTGGTTGACTTTGCTGACATGTTCTCTAGTGTCAAGACAAATTCCAAATAATCTTGAATGCATTAAAACAATTGCTTCATCCTTTGAGTGTCTGAAACATTCATTTTTGTTGACTTTCGAGTATTTCATGAAGTCTTAAATGAGTTTACTATTAAAATTACATTGAAATGTGGAAATCTGCATTACTGAATATATGCAAATAAAGTAACTGTTGCAACCCAGCAAACTTAGTTGTATTTGAATATTGAATAATTCTTCTCGACTTATTTGTAGGAATATAATGAATTACCAGTTGACATTTTGTTGCGCTGAAATGTCAGTTTGCATGCCTCAATACATGATCTGTTACTTTTTCATGTGAGATCTATTACCTGCTTGAGTGAACTACTTGGTTGAGCTTACCATAACCCAGGCCATGTGATGTGTTTTGCCATAAGTAGGATAAAGTTTGTTGAGCTGAATTTTTCTTTCAGACAGCTCCTTTGACTTCATTGGAGTTGCATCAGAGATAATTCACCTCAGAATATTTTATTTTGCTTTACACTATAATTTATCAATTTTAATGAAATCTTTGCTGGTAGTGTTAGAAAACAAAAAGTCTTGGAAATATTCCATTGAAAAAATAACTTATTAGAAACAAACAAAGAAAGAAATGGAGAAAATGCATTTTTCTGTTTTAAATTGATACTTACATGGAGTTTAATTCTCTGCTCCTAGTGTGAGCCAGCACAAAGCAGCCAGTAAACCTAAACTCCCTTTCTCCCCACTGTTGAATGCATCCTGCGGCAGAAAAACATAAAACCTGTAATCATTTACAGTATAGGCTCCTGCTAGCTTTGGGCAATCTACAGAGTTGCTTGTGATATAGCAGTAGGAAACACTGATTTCTGTTTATGAAATGAGTTAAATTTGTGTGTCTTTAATTTAACTTTAGGCATCCTATTGTTTATTTTTTTCAGTTTTGGTGCTCTTTGGAGGTGGATTTCCTGGGCTGAAGAGGGATTGTTTGCCCTGTTAGCACCAGATGTGATCTGAGGCACTGTCAATCCCACCACATGTCAGTTGTTCTGCTTTATAAGGTAAAAGCCCTCATCTACACCACAGATGCACCCAGTTCTGTTTTGGCACATGGCAGCTTCCGTGGGTTTTAAATGGGACGTTCGGGAAAAGGCTAATATAAAAATTGGCCATGAAAATCAATAACCAAAAATATTCCAATGCAGCCGTGCCGCTGTCATGCAAATTCCCCCACTGCATTTTTCACTGCGGAACTTCTCATATTGCATGTAGTCCTTCTTCCACGCTAAATTAAAAACCAACTTGCAAGCTTCACTTTTAATATCATTATTTGATCATACCTCATAATTTGTTTTTAACCCCAGTTCTCTTGTTTATGCTTTTCATCCATAACAATTTTTCCATGTCAGTGTTACTGCCTTATTAAAAGTTAGGGTAGAGATCCTGCCCTGATCCTGTTCCTTAAAAGAGCTATGAAGTTTTAAGATATGTTAAAAATTCAGGTTACAAAACTGAAAACTTGGACTCACAGATACTAAAGCATGAGCAGTAAATCACAGAAAGTTTTACTAAATTTCTTTTGTCCTTCTCTCAGAAGTATGTAAGCTATTTAGAGTGTTGAAAAGGGTATAAAATGCTTCCACTTTCTGCTGACAGAAGGAAGTCATCCTCAGTCTCGGAGCAGTCTTGAGAAGGGAAAGGAATATGAGGACTGGGAGAATATTTGGGTTGCCGCACCTGAACTGATCGATTAGTACTTTTGGATAACTTCCAAATACTTTTGGATAACTTCACCATGTAAGCAGCAATATTTTACTGAAATAAGAATTCATGCACAAAATGAGCATAAATTCTGCACAGCCTGTTGAGAAGAGCAATATTGCTATCCAAAGCTTCTTCCACAAGCAACCATCTGATACCCAAAATAATTTAAAGACTAAAAGTTTGACTTGGAAAATTCAAGACAGGAATACAGCTCAAGTTTTTAATAAGGTAAATAAATAACTGATGGAGCAGTTTATTTTAGGATATTGTGGATTTACTTTTAATCAACAACTTGTGTCTTTCCAAAATACTTTTCTAGTTCAGTGACAATTCTCTTTTGGCTGGAAGTAATATTTATATTAGGACTAGTGTAAAAGCTCAGATCAGAAAATGGTGATAACTCATTTTGTCCCAAGACATACAACCCCAAAAACGACATTTTAGAGGGATAATTTTTCATAAGGAAAAGAATAAAACAATTAGCTTTCTTTAGATCAGCTCTGTATTTGTTAGAACTAGTACTATCAATAAAGTGCTCTAATGCCAATTTATTTCACAGAATTTTGCCTATCTGTGGTATCTCATCAGCAGTAACCATCTGTAGCCATCAAGTTATAATACTTGCAAGTCTTGGTATTTAGTTGCACAATATATTCAATATATCACTTGAGTAAAGTGCACTTCTTAAATACATATTGAATTCTTTTAACTTGTTTTGATTGATTTGGCTTAGGGCTGCACTGCATCACACTGCATGAGCTGCAGTATGGCAGTATCAGCTGAAGAGTTTTTTTCCTTCCATTTACTTGCTTTAAAAACTATTTTAAAAATGTTTTAAAAACTATGTGAGGTCCCAGTAGCTATACACTTGAACCTTAGCTCAGTAAGCTCATCCCATCACCTTTCTGAAGTAGATAAACTGAATACCACGAAATTTACGATGTGTCTTTCATTGATAAGGCTGGAAAAAAAAAAAGCCGAGCCTTATCTGCTTTGCATAGGCATTTATTATCCAATGAAACTTTGTGAAGAGAGGGTGTGGTTGGCTAAATTTTTGCTCCTCCTCTGTGCTGTTTCCAGTTGCAGAGGGAAAAACACAAGCTTGTCAGTTGAGGAGTATGAGTCACTTCTGCTACTGAGTCACTTGGGAGTTTTAGGTAAGTCATTATACCTCTTGTCTCAGGCGCGCTGCCCCCAGATGACAAGAAAGGAGGAGAATACTGGACCTACCAGAACCTTATGCAATGCTTTTGTAGATGAAAAGTCTAGATACCAGTATTGCTGTATTGCTGTCCAATAGAATATATGATTTTTTTTGCCATAAATGGAATTTTTATACTTTGGTCTTCCACACAGGGCCTATTTTTTCCATGTTATCACAAAAAAAAGCCTAAATAAAGATTATGCTGTACCAAAAAGCACCTTAGGTTATTGAGGTGCCTTAAAAATGATCATATTTCTCAGAGGAAACTATATTTGCCTTAAAAAGCTGTGTGATGTAACTAGAAATGTTGTCTTTGTTACAAATAGTGACCAGCAGTAAAGCTGTACAATGGTTCAAAATCATTCATGATTTTGAATCAGATGAGGCCCTAAAATGTGTGGTGTCTCACATGGAAACAGTACCTGTTTAGGAATTTACCTCAGTGCTGGATGGTATGCAAACCATTAGCAAGGAAATACTAACCTTTAAGGAGGGAACTTTTGTACTACCTGAGCACGTTCCTTAGCATTTATGGTATAAAAATGAGTATTTGTCAGTTTTCTTATGGTAGGACACAGATTGTTTATAATGTCATTATTCTTTTTTACTTAAGTTACAGTTTCTCAGGTCTGACTGTACAGTGTGATAAGACACTGTAATAACACGCTTGTAAATTTTATGGGATTTATAGCTTAAATACGGGCATGCTGTCTTGGTTGGTGCGGTGATGGTGTGCCCTGGACACAGCTCTCGGTTTCTGTGCCAGTGTGCATGCCAGTATCCGAAATATCCCGCGGTATGGGCAGGAGCGGAGGTTAGGGCCGGTATCACTCAATCCTCGCCATCAGCCATGACCGTGCTTCTTACCTACTCGAGCACAACTGCTTGGCAGGTTCTCTTGGAAGAAGCCCTTTGCTCTCTAGGGTTTTACTTTTGTAAGTTGTTTTCCCCTTTGTGTAGAGCACTTCTGGGGGTGCTTTTAAGCCTCTGGCACACACGTGCGTAGGCAGGCTCAGGAACCCGAGGCGTGACACCGAGCCGAGGGTCGCGGCGGGCCAGGCCGCGGCGCGGGGCCTGCTCACGTGCCGCGCGGCCGAGGGCGCTGCTTGAGGGCGCGCAGTAACCGCGGCCGCTGCGCGCTTCGGGGCGACCCCGAGCGCCGCCGCTGCCAGCCCCGTCCCGGCATGAAAGCCTCCCTTTCAGGGTTATTTTTCCCCGCTTCTCTCCCATTTCTGGGTGTCGGCCTCCTCGGGCATTTCCGCGGCGAGAGGCGCGGCGGGGGGGAGGAGGAGGCAGCGAGGCGCCCCCCGGGGCCCTGCGCGCGGGCGGCGGGAGCTGCGCAACCACCGCCCCCGGCCGCGGCGGCCGCCAGCCGCAGAGGGGAGTTTCGCTGTCCGGAAATGAGGGAGAAGGAGTGACCGGGGCGCCGGGTGCGTGTGCGAGGGAAGGTCCCCCTGGCGCGGGCCAGCGAGGGGCGGGCGCGGAGAGGCGGCGGCGCGGGCGATGCTGAGGCTGCCCCTCCCGGGCGCGCGGGGAGCCGCGGAGCAGCGCGGGGC